>JAUBOD010000971.1:6128830-6141461 GCA_032353885.1 Nothura maculosa | reverse complement strand
AATTACTGCCAATGATCTTCCTAGTGCACCCATGATACCACTGCCATACTTGACCACGAAGGCCCATTGCTCCCTCATGATCGACTTGTGCACCAGGATGCCCAGGTCTTTGTCTCCAGTAGATCAGTGCCTATGCAGCCTGTGCAGATGCATGGCTTCATTCCTCCCTGAATATAGAACCCTTCTCTTTACTGAGCCTCATGAGCTTGCCCTCTGAACGTTTCTCCATCCCAACAATGTCCATCAGAAAGGCAGCCTAGCTCTCTAATGCATCAGCCAGTTCTCTTACTTTTATATCATTAGAATATGCAAACCCCAAATAGAGTTGCCAGTCTTTTTCAAGCAATTTTTGTTTGAAAGAATAGATATATGCAAAAAGTTATAATTAAAGCTCTTTATCACAGAATATTGGTATACCACATAATGACTACAAACAAGATATTATCTAAAATATTATCTGAATCTTATTTCATGAACATAGATTTCTTAATTTGATGAGGCCTATCTAATTGATTATAGTCAATCAGACTAATGATTTCCACTCAAGTATTCATGTTAAAACTTTAGATAAAAATAATATGAGCATATACGTGTTCTGGAAGTTGCTATTTTCAAGAGATTCAATGGAAATGAAAGGCAGTGTCCATATATAGAAAGAAAATTGGGAATTTAAAGATGCATATTCTCTGTAGATATAAAGGTGGGACTTCTTCCTGCTTTTCTTCTGCTGAAAATATTTCTATTAAAAAAAAAGAAAAAATGATATAACCATCTATTATTCATCAGTAAAATATAATGCTAAAAATGCTAATGGCTATCTCACTCTCACATTACACATTTTTACTATGAGAGTAACAGAGCACTGGGTGAGGTTGCCCAGAGTAGTTGTGGAGACTGCTTTCTTGGAGATATTCCAAGCCTGTTTGGATGTAATCCTGCAAAGTGTTGTAGGTGGCCCTGCTTGAACATTGAGATTGGTCTAGATGATCTCCAGATATGCCTTAAAACCTCAGACATTCTGCCGTTCTGTGCCTGGCAGGACACAGGAGAGTTTCACAGGTGACACACCTGGTTATCTAATCAGCCATTCCTTTGTGTATATGCTGTATTTCTCCCTCACGTGATATTTGTCTCCAGGTAGAGAGCCTCAAAGCAGGAGGCTCCGTCGCACTGGGATGGACATGAATCCTAAGCATCTGACCATAAATCATCACCATCATGACCATAATTCATGGTCCAAGAATCACACTTGCCCAGCAGCCTGGACATTTTCTATGTAAGAAGATGATTAAGAAATAAAATAATTTTATTGTTTTATTAAGTGGGTTTTCTGTCAGTTATGGCCATATACATGAAGCTTAGTGTGTACTTTGTGCCTTTTGAGCATGAGGAATAAATGGCAGTTTGGTCAAGCAGACAAAATACGTATGTATTTTGCTCAAAAGGAAGAAAAATCTTGAAAATCACATGAAAGCTTATCAGTCACTAAAACATGTACATTCTGCATATTATATTTAACAAAGAATTGAAAACCATTGGTGCAAGCTAATGGTTCTTCTGGCCCTAAGAAGACAAATTTCAGTACACTTTAACAGTTGAATGACAGCCACAGCAGTCCCCAAAAACTATTCTTTTGGTGATCTAAAAGATAGAGTTATCACTTTTTATGTTGCCACCGAAGAATTAACTTTCTTTTAGCATCCACATTTTTTTAAAAAAAATGATGTTCCCTTTTCTTTGAGGGATTTAAGTTACTAAATAATGCTTTTTCGTTGGGATAAGAGACTTGGTCAGGGTCTATATCACTCAGATTTCTATATCTATGGAACAACAAAGAGAAACAACCAATTTTATTTAAGGATTAGAATAAGTATTACGTTAAAAGTAGATTTTGCATCCACTGTTTCCACAGGTTATCTTCAAAAAGCAAGTAACAGTTTCTGGAGTTGGTGCTTTTAAGTAGATCTTGTTTAATAAAATAATTTTGTTACAGAGGAAGGAAGAGCTATAGTAAAATATTCTTTCATCTGATAGATAAAAGCATACCATGACCAAATGGAGCCCAAAGCTAGGCAAATTCTAGGAAGAAATATGATGCACATTTTAACTGAGAGTAAATCATTTCTGATATAATTTACACAGAGCTGTGGTGGTTTCTTCATCGCTTAAAGTCATTAAATAAAGATTGAGAATCTATCTGAAAGATATGCTACAGTCATTCAGTCATATTATGTGAAAGTGCAATCTAGATTTCTGAAGTGATATTTTCTGAGCTTAGCATTTGTGAACTTTAAAAAGCTAAAGGATAGTTTTCTTCTCATTTATTTTACAAATACATCTCAACAAGCAAACTATAAAAAGTTACCCAAAATTAAAAAAAAAAAAAATGCTCCAATGACTTTGCTATGAGAAAAGCTCATTTTTCTTACACATGCTAAAGACCAAATAAATAAGACACACCTTTTCTTCCATCAGGTAGTGACATTTACTTTGGTCTGTACTGCATGATTAAGTTAAGCACTCCTCATTTGGGATCTGTCTGTATGATTTATGACTGTTATCACTGGGCCGTACATGGTTTTAATACCTTACAAGAAAAAATATGATGCTGATTGAATACAGTAAATTACAGATATCCACTCAATGATCTTGGTTAGATCTGGGCAGATTTTTTTTTCCAAATTCCAGTCAGTGTTTCACAAAACAGGGCTTCAGGAAGAATAAATCTTTTTTTAAAAAAATAATTCAAATATAGCAAATATTTGAAAATGTAAAATGTTGGAAAGCAATAAAAAAGTGTCAAATCATTATCATTCTATTATCTCTGAAAGAAAGCATTTTGTTTCAGATTTTTTTTCCAGCAGAATTTTAGGGTTTTGATGATCTTGAATTCTTGAAATTATTTAATTTGATAAAATAAGTTTCTGTAAAAGGGTTTAAAAATGTCAGATTTCCAGAAAATGTTTTCTGGTTAAATTAGAATTATTATTTGTAGGGAAAAAAATTCAGTTTGACTTCCAAAAATAAAAATCCATTAAAAGCTATTTTCCTCAGTGCATCTTTTTTTTTTCTCAGTACGGTCTTTTTTTGTCATCTCCAGAATTAAATCTTCACATTTATTGAAGCATAGGCAGATGTGGATGGCTCCTTAGACTGCAGGAGGAGTTCTGTGGCAAGGGACTCCAACAGACATCTGTCTAGGAGGAGAAAGGAAATTGTAAGATTTCCTTAGCTATTAGGAGAGAGGAAAAAACCCAAACCCACAAACTCTTCCTAACCCCATTATCCATTGGAAAATTCACCCATATTTTTCAGTCATTCTTCATCTTTGCTCTCAGTTCTGATGATTGACACTGCCATCACAAAAAGTAGCAGTGTGCAGGCTCTCCTGAGGGGCCTTGAACTTGCTCTGAATAAACTAGATGATAGAAAATCAGGACAATGCAAATTATCCTTTGATCTATAGCATAATACTAATAACAAAAAAAATCATCTTGATTAATCCCCCACACTGTTCTGAAGTTGTTTCATGAATTTGTAGCTCTTCTTTACAGATATATAATACATTATCTCTTTCATTTTATAGACTCAGAAAGATGTCATTGAACCGATAGTCCACTCCTGTGAATAAGTCATTCCTACTGAATTTTTTTTTGCATGTAGATAGTGTGTATGAAGTTGGAGAATGTGAAAATTTATTAATTTAATTGCTAATACAGAAATATTTTTTACTTTGGTAAATATGCAAATACAAGCATTTATAAAATTCATAATATGATAGCTATCAGAAAGCGAAGCAACATAATTTTAAACTTAGGGCAATAATTAACACAAAATATAAACACCAATACTCCACCACAGAACTTCTTTTCCCGTAGTGATATGGATCATAAGTTCCTGCATCTGATTAGTGTAGCAGCCTTATAAATATGGTTATAATTGGTTTTAAAATACTGGTGACATTTAAGACAGTTTTTAAAACTGCTGCCTATACATATCTTTGCCTTTCGCAAAATCATCAGAGCTTTGTTCAATTTCTTGCAGATCACTGCAGTTAGGTAGTGTGAAACAAAAAGATCATCAGTTCTTTCACACAAAAAACTAATCAATTTCCTCAAATATCGAAGTGTAACCGTGATCATTCCCTCCCAAAGTGGAGCAGTAGGAGAGCATTCCTGTAGGATTAGGGACAACGCTAAGGACCACAAGTAGTCATTTTCTCACAAACTATTCACTCCTCCAGATGGTTCCAATCCTCACCAGAAATACCAAAAGGCTCTTTGATTTTCGCTCACAAAAACAGATTTTGCAGTAGCATTTTTGTTTAATGTTTAACTTAGTCTTTATCTTTAAGGACACAAGGAAACTGTACATACTAAAAGCACGATAACAAGGTGTGATTTAGGCCATTTAGACTTAGGGCAATCTGACATGGATTTCTAATTATGCTAAGTATCAGTGCTTTACTAAATAATTATTCAGTGGGGCAGATCAATAATATGTACCCATAGAACGTGTCTAACAAGGGAAAATGAAAGACAATATGCTTATACTTATGTCCAATAGCCTATTCTGAACCTTAGCAAGGGAGCTCAGACTTATGTATGCCAGTTATGAGGCTATTTTTACAGTGAAACATGAAAAGGTGATCCAGAACTAGCTAACAGAGAACAAGCATGATGCAATATGCTACCATATTCACAGCATCCATCCTTTCACTTTAATCACAATGTGAGCCTCATGTTATTCACTTCTATAATTCACAATGTGTTATCTTTGTGGAAAAAACCTCCCACTTCAATTATATAATTTACACTGCAGAACATAGGTTTCTCCGTAAATTGTTTGTTAGAAGTATGTTCTGAGTACTAAATGTACGAAAATTTCCATGAAAGTTACAAGTTTCACAAAGTATTACTATTCAAAATTACAACATTAAAAAGACTCATAG
Organism: Nothura maculosa; assembly: GCA_032353885.1. Lineage (NCBI taxonomy): Eukaryota > Metazoa > Chordata > Aves > Tinamiformes > Tinamidae > Nothura > Nothura maculosa. Next base: position 6,136,510 of record JAUBOD010000971.1, on the reverse strand, counting down.
ATACAATCACAAACAATTACCATACAATTACAACATGAAAATGTACCAGTAGAGATGCAATCACAAAGACAAGTACAGCTGACGGCAAATCTAGAAGCAATTACAAACAGCCTTTGAAGAATTATACACATTTATTTAAACTTGATAAATGTATATGTCCTAGCAGTAGCAGAATTGAACAGGATTAATTTAGTTAGTGATATGCAATTTAATTTACATAAGTACTTTCACAAATTTCTGATATTTCAAATTTGATTAAAAATGAATTTGCAGTCATTAGCATTCAGGTTATTCACTTTTCTATCTTGCGATCACTAATTATTTTAGAGCCACTAGGAATTTGCAAAATACTTGGCTTTTTTGAGAAACTATAATCCTTTCACAAAAGCTCTTCTTCTTTAATCTATACCGTAGTTTGCAACGAAGAGGTAACAGGACATGTAACAAAAAGGGGAGAGATGAGGAATTTGCTAACTCCTTGGTTTAGAACACTTACAGCTCTAAAATTCTGCAAATGAAGAAATGCATTTCAGTCACTTACAAGGATATTGGATCAAGTTTTTTCTTTAAGGAATAATTGCTTTATTCTACAAGTCATAGTCCCCATTCCAAAGAAAAACTGATTTTATTTTGTTTCATTTCTCACAGAGCTTGAACAAGTAAATCAGGGAACGATTTGAATGACAAGAGGAAAATCACCAAATTTATCCTCAGCAAGCTACTAAGAACCATCAACCTAAGTTTATTCTTTGTTCACAGCAGTATCCTGAGAAATTTGATCAGAATAGCTAGCATCTCATCTTGAAACATATCATTAGCGACAAAGCATCTTTGAAATCATATCATATCCTTAAGAATTTTGAATTGCCAGAAGCAGAATCTCATAGATAGAAGGTAAACCAAGATAGTGATATGTTAGTATTTCCAACAGATGCACACTGAATCACACAATTTTACAGTTACTTGACAGAGACTTGACAGACTTTGGCATGGTTATCAGACTTTGGCATGGCAAAGATCATCTTTGTTTTTATAATAAAGTCATACAGAGATAATGTTAGTCTGTAAACTCTAAAGCTGTACTTCACATACTCATACACAGATCCTGCTCACGAACCACAGACATTTCTCTACACAAGCTGTGCAACTTTTTTAAAGTCAAAAGGTCAACCTACTTAGACATTGAGTTGGTGGACATTACACCACTTAACATTGAAAGAAAACATGCCAAATGTTATTTAATCCTCCTGTGTTGTCCCGCAACTGTTCTGTTGCCAGACAATATTTCTGATAAGTCATTGAATATAGAGATTTGTTGCAATAAAACAAAATATATGAAAGGTTATGGAACTACATTATTCATGAACTATAAAATTCAAGAACAGTCACTCAGTTTTATGCCATCATCTCAATTTATGTTTTAAGATTCTGTTTTTCATATTAGCTAGAATATAATAAACATGAATGTTGTCATCTCTGAAACATTGAAGGATCTCAGATCCGTTCTAAGTATCTACATTAAATGTGTCATTTTAAGGTAATGCATTGCTTTGTACCTTCAGTTTTAAAATAATGGCAGCCTAAGGGGTTACATTCCTTTATAAATCACTAAAATTCATTTTACAACTCTGATACTTTATTGTGTTTGTGTGACCCTGTTCTGCCTGATTCCTGTCTAATCCTTTTGAAACTATGTTGAGAACTTAATGCCAAATTGAGGCATTAAAATGTCAAGCATTAAAATGCCATATATTTTTTCAGCTCAGGAAAAAGCAAGCATAGGAGGAGTAAGAAGAAAGGAAAAGTAGTTCAACTGAAGACACTAAGATATATGTTTTTGAGTCTGTTTTTGTATATTAAGGGCTAAAAATATAGTTTTGAGGATTTTAGTGGAGTGAAATTCAAATTGACATATCCAAATTTTTTCCTGAGAACCATAAAATTTGATCTAGAGGTAAGTAGCTATTCATACTCTAAGTTTTTAGTATTTTAAATTTCCATATCAGCTATGGATAGATATATTTTTACAAGATTGGATTCTCAATCAATTAATATACTTTTTCCTTTCTTTACTCGATTTACTCTTTACTCTTTATTTTACTCTTTAGTCTCTTTACATTTTTTGCTTTCAAAAAAAAAAGGAAAAAGAAACCCCTTTACCAAATCAGTAAATATTAGATTTCTTCATCATTCACCTGTAGTGCTTCTACTATCGGCATAGATTACAAAATAAATAATATAATGAAAAAAATCAGGGAATTCAACAGTTGGTAAATCTACATAATATAGTCTCTTTGTTTGGTATACATACTACAGCAATAGAATGAGCAAGAAAGGAACTGAAACAAAATTGCTTGACCTATTTTAATATATGATTCTATGATTTGTTTTACAATTGGAGTTATCAGTGTTTTGCTTCATTATCAGCTCCAGATACTATGCTTGCTGGGGTTCACAGATCTGAAATTGAGGTCCATCCTAGCCTGATAACCTCCTAAAACCTGTCCTGCAGAAGTTCATGAGCGGACTAACTGGGACAGAGGGATGGATTGGAGACATCCCTCTGTGGCCAGGAAGGTCTCAAGCTCCATCACAGCTGCCCAGAATCTTAGTCCCAGAGCATTGACACTAGTAATACTCTTACCACCGCTATACCTTCACAGTGCAATGGTTCTGTGGAGGACAGTCCTTGGCGGACAGCACTCACTGGCTTTGGAGGTCCCAAGAGCTTAAAACTGGGAATCACTGTTTTAAATGCATGAAGACAAGTCAGTGACATAAACGTGCATACATATGCAATCACACAGGAGCTGCTCTGTACAAGTTGCTTGGTTTATTCTTTGCACTCGTGTGTGACAACTGCATCATCATTTTTGTTAGGAAAAATTAAACGCTGCATAAACATCAAGAAACAGAGATCATCACACTTCTCTATCCTTTCTGAGTTACAACCAGTGTTGAATAGCTTGAACTATTCTCTGCATGCACTTGACAGGCCAGGCCCTTGACTTAACTATGTCATGATGTTATCTATCGCTAATTTGAAAATAAATAGCTTCCGATCATGTAAAAGAATTACTGTAGTAATCAAGCACATAAAGATAAAAGCTCATGTAGATAAAGGCATGTTAATTAGGCTCATAAAGACTTATTAATCAGGCTTGTAATGGTAGCAATTTCAGACCATGAGAGTAATGTGTAAGATATTTGTCTGGAGGCTTAAGCTACAGAAAAGAATGAAAACCCACCCACAAAGCATGAGATGTGACATTAACAACCCACTACTGGGAAAAGTAGTAAGATCTGCATCTTCTTTAGAGCATGGGAAAGGTTTAACACTTGCCCGAAGAAAACTTAGCTAAACTGAAGTCAATGGCTAGTGACTTCCAAAAATAACAGATTGATGCCAAATAAAAGGACTTAACAACTAAATTCAAGTTAAATGTTCTCTTTTTGATGTAAATGCTATATCTCTGTCTTCATTTAGTATTTGATTCATCTTCCAACAAAAGGTAGCCTTTCTTTAATGCATTCAGTTGTCTGCAAAAACTAAAGATGAGAGATAAAGAAAATATTTGAGAGATTAGAACTTAGATGATGATCAGCGGAGCAGATTCTCATTGGAGGCTTATAGGTAGCAGTGTACCCCAGGGGTCAGTCTTCGGTCCAGTTCTATTCAATTTAGACATCAAAGACCTGGATGAAGGAAGAGAATCCCCTCAGCAAGTTTGCTGATGATACCAGACTGGGAGGAATAGTTGATACCCCAGCGAACTGTGTTGCTATCCAGAGATACCTGGAGAGACTGGACAACTGGGCAGTGTGAAACCTCATGAAGTTCAACAAGGGCAAGTGCAGGATCCTGTACTTGGGGAGGAATAACCCCAGATGCTACTGCAGGCTGAGGATTGACCCTTGAGAGCAGCTCTGCAGAGAAGGACTTGGGTGTCATGATGGATGACAAGTTGATCATGAGGCAGCAGTGTGTAGTTCTGGTCTCCCCAGTATAAGAGGGATGTGGAGCTGCTGGAGAGAGTCCAGCACAGGGCTATACGCTATGAGCAAAGGCTGAGAGAGCTGAGCCTGTTCAGCCTGAAGAAGAGAAGGCTCAGGGGGGGACCCGATCAGTGTGTATTAATACTCAATTAAGATCTAGGGGTCTGCATCTTTTCAGTGATGGTCACCATTTGGACTAGAGGAAATGGCCACAAACTGAAGCATCAAAAGTTCCACAGGAACTTAAGGAAAAAATTCTTGACCGTGAGGGTGACAAAGCACTGGAAGAGACTGATAAGAGAGGTTGTGGAGTCTCCTTCTCTGGAGATCCTCAAAACCCGCTTGAACGCAGCCCTGTGCCACATGTTCTAGGTGACCCTGCATGTGCAAGGGGATTGGAATAGGTGACGTCTGGAGGTCCCTTCCAACCTTAAGCATTCTATGATTCTATGAAAATTGTAATCTCATTTATTTCTTTTACACATCACTAGCCCTGTAAGTTTGAAAAGGTATCTTGTTCCAAGGAAGATTTTCAAGGGCGGTATGATTTTTGTTGTAAATAAATAATCAGGATGCAATGACAGCAATTTTTGTTTCCAAAAATACCCTCTGAATATTCCCTGTTATGTGAATTCTTTGTTAGGTATTCCTTCAGAAAATAAATCTTCTTAAATCTGTGTCACTTTTGCACCTTACTTCCAAAAGGTAGAATTGATTGCAGATGTAAGAAACTGTAGAAGCAGAAGAGTATGAATTTTTTCTTCTATCTGCTTGCTCCAAAGGTGCTGAGAAATGCAGAACAGATTTATTTACAAAAGCTAAGGTCTGCTCCTCTCAGGAAGGATGGTTCTGCACAGACCTTGTCGCTTATTCTCCTCCCCATCTGATATTTTGCAGCTGCAAGTCATTAAGGTTATCCAGTCTTTATCCTTAGCATAGTCTGACATGATGACATCAGGGTGATGGGGGCTCATATGCCTTTTTAAGCCTTTCCAAAAGAATACGTTTTTGATCATCAGAAAAGTTGATTTTATTCTAGTAAAAAGTTTCCTAATGTGAAACTGAAATAAACATTATTTTACATTTGTTAATTATATTTCATTCAGTAATTCTTACAGTGAAGCTATAGCACTTATTAAGTTGTCAGTGCCTTCTACCTTGCACCTTCTTACAGATGTATATGATTATACCATGTTCATTTATGCCTTTTTCATAACATATTGTGTATATTATTGCAAAACAATGGCATCCAGAGGCATAAAAGTTTAATCAGAAGTATTAATTATCCATTACTATGTTTTCAACATCTGAAGTACCCAAGATTTCAGGAGCTTTGAATTAGGGAATCACAGAATCACAGAATGGTTAAGGATGGAAAGAACCTCTACAGATCATCTAGTCCAACCCCTCTGCTCCAGCAGGAACACCTGGAGCATGCAGCACAGGGCAACATCCAGGCAGGTTTTGAAGACCTCCAGAGAAGGAGAGTTCACCACCTCCCAGGACAGCCTGCCCCAGGACTCTGTCACCCTCACAGTAAAGATGTTCCTCCTCACGTGGAGATGGAACCTTCTGTGTTTCAACTTATACCCATTGTCCCTTGTCCTGTCACTGGCCACCGCTGAGAAGAGATTGGCTCCTTCCTCACTATATTACCCTTTCATGTACTTATACATATTAATCAGATCACCTCTCAGCCTTCTCCATTTTTGCAATTCTTGAAACACTATGAATTTTTGCAACACTATGAATTATAGAAATATATATAAGAATAGGTGGAACATGCGCAAGTTCCTTATTTTAAAATTATTCCCACCTTGCCATACACTGGTCAGTATTCATTGAAATATGTCTTCTTGAGACAATATTGAGTCCATTACAGACCATGGTCCATAGGAACCATAGGATCTAATGGTCCTTTCATTGATAGTTTTTATTGATAATGCTTTACATGAAAGCTTTTGGCCCTAGGTATATTGTTGCTGACTTTCAGCTGAGAAGATTAAGACCAAAAGAAGAAATTCAGCTGTTCTTAAAGATGAGATGTAGTTAGACATCTTCTTGGAGAACTCCATGCTGGTAATGTACTCTGGTCACTAAAAGCACACCTACCAGGTCAGTGTGTGATAGAATATTAGGCAGGATTGCTCTATCTCTCTCATTTCTGAGTTGTGAAAGTGATTAGGCAGGGTTGAGACCAGCATGCTTCTGACCATGTGAAAGAACACAAATGGTCTTTTATTATGTTTTATTTAGATTTATTAGGCCTTGCTAGTTTAGACTTATACATCTACATTTCACTTAGGTCTCTTATCTAAATTTAAGTATTCACTCCAAGGCGAAGACAGGCTTATTCCCAACTGTGTTAATTTATTCACATTCAGAACCATATTAAGCTCCCTAGAAAGAATAGTCAGGTTCAGCACACATTCAAAACTCAGGAAGCTGATCATTTCCACACATAGCATGATTTTGTAATGAGACTGCATGTTCTCTGAGGTCTGAAAGTTCTTTGCCTGAAAAAGGACTCAAAGACTGACAGATTAGAATGCATTAGAATTTGTTATAATTATTTTAAGATGCCAGTTGGGTTGCAGGAGATAGAAGCATTGTCCTGAACAACAATAATGATAATGATAATAATGATAATGATAATATCATTATTGTTGTTATTGTTGTTGTTATTGTTGTTGTTATTGCTGTTGTTGTTATTGTTGTTTTTATTGTTATTATTATCATCTCATAATCATATGAGAAAAAAAACACCCCAGAGGGTTGAGGGAACTGGCAGATGTCATAGCCAAGCCGCTCGCCATCATCTTTGAAAGGTCCTGGAGGACAACGGAGGTGCCAGAGGACTGGAAGAAAGCCAACGTCACTCCAGTCTTCAAAAAAGGCAAGAAGGAGGACCCGAGTAATTACAGGCCAGTGAGCCTCACCTCCATCCCTGGAAAAGTGATGGAGCAGCTCATCCTGGCTGCTGTCTCCGGACACATGGAGGAGATGAAGGTGCTCAGGAGCAGCCAGCATGGATTCACCAAGGGGAAATCATGCTTGACTAACCTGATCACCTTCTATGGAGTGACTAGCTGGATAGATGAGGGCAGGGCAGTGGATGTGGTCTATCTGGACTTCAGGTAGGCTTTTGACACTGTCTCTCACAGCATCCTCCTGGGCAAGTTATGAAGGTGTGGGATAGATGAGTGGATGGGGAGGTGGATTAGGAATTGGCTCGATCGCAGGGTGCAGAGAGTGGTTGTCAATGGTGCAGAGTCCAGCTGGAGGCCTGTACTTAGCAGTGTCCCCCAGGGGTCAGTCCTTGGTCCTGTCCTTTTCAACTTTTTCATTAACGACCTGGATGAAGGCATGGAGTGCTCCCTCAGCAAGAGCAATGTGGAGCTGCTGGAGAGAGTCCAGCGCAGGGCCACCAGGATGATCAAGGGCCTGGAACATCTGCCCTATGAGCAAAGGTTGAGAGAGCTGGGCCTGTTCAGCCTGGAGAAAAGAAGGCTGAGGGGGGACCTGATCAGTGTCTATAAATACCTCAAAGGAAGGAGGGAGGAGGATGGAGTAGTCCCCTTTTCAGTGGTGGACAATGATAGGACTAGAGGAAATGGCTACAAACTGAAGCGTCGGAAGTTCCACAGGAACTTCAGGAAGCATTTCCTCACTGTGAGGGTGACA
>JAUBOD010000971.1:6109661-6120140 GCA_032353885.1 Nothura maculosa | reverse complement strand
TTAAGTTCCTGTGGAACTTCCGATGCTTCAGTTTGAAGCCATTTCCTCTAGTCCTGTCACTGTCCACTACTGAAAAGGGGGCAACCCCATCCTCCTCCCTCCCCTCAAAATACCTCCCTTGAGGTATTTATACACACTGATCAGGATCCCCTCAGTCTTCTTTTCTCCAGGCTGAACAGGCCCAGCTCTCTCAGTCTCAATAGTCTCAGCCTCAAAAGTCTTGTAATATCTTTAACTGTCTCTAATGTAAATCTCTTGGTTCCTAACAGGAAAGAAAAGAATAGCATCTTTCACCAACAAAGCTTGGAAATCATTTCCAACCACTATGAGATAATTCTTTCTTTCACCCTCTGTTAGTCTAGAATTTGAGAGCAATACTTAATCCCTGTTTTATGGGGATTTCGGTCTTGTGAAAGGTTTCCTCTTTTTTTCTTTTCCCCTTTTTTGGTAAACATTATATGCAACTTCATAATAATTTAACACAGAAATTAGTTCTTATAAAAATAATTTAATTATTTTTCATAAAAGCTTTATACTCCAAAAGCACTGAAATTAAATGTTGCAGTAACTGAACTTTATGACACTGCAGGATTATTTTAGTTTGTTCATACTCTTTAAAAACATAGTGAGTTCTCTAGAGTGTTTCATAAAGCCTTTTGTTTTTCCAGGACTGTTCTTTAGCACAAAGAAGCTTCCATTGAACAATTTATCACTTATCTCTAGTATCATTTTGAAGCTAAACTCTAATTTTAATAGGGTGAATAAAGCACATCATCATGATTTTTACATGCCTCTAGCATGAAGCTTGGAGATACCAGTGTATCTTTGACAATCATATTCAAATTTCTTCAGTCTTCTTTTCAAGGTACTGGAGCAGTTTGCTCCACTAGCCCATTACACTGGCCAGAGTGATATCTGAATTGCTGTGACAACTAGAGGAAACTAGAGAAAGAACAGAGCAAATACTCCAATACTTTCCACAGCTTTTTAAACTCCTCCCAATGTACTAGATTAGTAAAAAAGATAAACTGTGCAGTGAATGTGAGTAATAGATTTGCACTTTGATTGCCAAAGCTGTGGAGGAGAAATAGGAGTAGCAGCTTACCACTATGTAAAAAAAAATTAAACCTGTAGGAAAACAAATTAAATAGGCAAGTATTTTTCTATGACATTGAAGCCATATGTCATAGGCCAACCCATGCCAATATTATTAAATTTCCATCTTCTCATCCAGATTGCCTTCTAGAAATGATTCCCCACCAGTCCTAAACCCTGAACAAGCCCTGGGCTAAGATATAGTCCAAAATCATCAGGGAACCCCATGAGAATTCATTAGTGCAGCCAATGAAGATCTGACATTTCCTGGGTAAGCAAAATTAGGTTTTTTTGTTTTTGGTTTTGGTTTTGGTTTTTTTGTGCAGATTTAATCATGGAGTCCAACAAAATAGTTTGAAACAGGCAAGCAGGCTTGACAAAACCAAGTATGTGGTATGATAACACATGATGTAAAATGCAATGTCAAACAATCACTTGCTCCCGTAAGCTAGGCAGATCCACAACCATAGTGGATCAACATAGGAAAGAATTGTCTTAAATTGTCCAGAAGAGGAAATTCAGTCCTGTTTTTGTTTTCCTCATGCTCAATGTAAATCAGATAGACATCTTTTAAAAACATTAGATACTACATTTTCACATTAAAAAAATACTATATTTAGCTGCTCAGTCAGTGCCTATAGCCTTTTACTAATGAAAACTGTAGAGAGATTAAAGTAATATTCTTTTCAGTACATGCTATCTAATATGTCAGAATCTTTTCCTCTAAGTCACCTCACTTCTGTATAGCACTTTAACCATGTATTTAGTGAGACTGAGATTCACCTCAAAAACTCTTCTCTCAGCTGTCAAGCATTCCTTTCTCTTTTTCTTTTGCTCATTTGAATTTTTCGAATAGTACCATTTCTGCAGTAGAGATTCCATATGACATGTTGACTCTGTGACTGACAAGCAACACACACACACAAAGCAGAATGTCAAAGAATAAAGCACGATAAAACCAAACATAGCTTAATACAGTTATGATAATACCAAAACTGCTTAAAATTCTCTACACCTTTGACAGACTAGTCTTGTACTGTATGTCTTTCAAAACTGTATCTCTCTCGAAAAAAAAAACCTCTAGTTTCTCTGAGCCTCATAGGAAATACATACTATTTGTATTTTAGATCAGATTTCAACTAAAGCTTAGTAAATTGATTTCTAATGATAAGAGTAACTTTCTTTTATACTAAGAAGCTTGTATTTGCACATAGATTGCATACTTTATATGTGAAGGCTACCTCATAGTGATCTGACAAATGTTTGTTGAATGCTAAAGATGATTCGAATTTCCAGCATTTACACAGTTGAAATTTCCCACATAGGTTTCCCTGTAATTTATGTTTGTTCATATTTTCAAACAATAACTGAAAATATTTGAACTTATTGTTTACCAGAAGATTTGATTGTAAAAGTAATTACTAGAGTATTCCTGTCATCCAAGGAAAGAAAAGTCAATTAAAAGATGACTTCCACATGGAGCAAAAAATACTTAGGATAAATATACTTTAGATAGAGAACTGTTCAGAAATCATTTGCTTAACAATTTAACAAGTGTGTTTGTCCCAAGCTGCTATATGGAAGTATGAAAACCTATGGAGGTTTTCAGGGTCAACTCAAACTGAATTTAAGTACATCATTTGGGCCAGATTTGAAATTTTAGTTATGTGCCAGTTCATAGATACCATGTTTTTTTTCTGCATATCTCAAGGGAGATTGAAGTCTCCATAGATCTTTCTCATTCAACCTGTCTGGCCAAATGACATCTTCCGTGCTGCAGCACAATACTGACCAGTGCTGTCCTGTCATGACTACTTGTACAAGTCTAGCCTAGTCTCTCACATAGAGGTGACTATGCATAAAAGCCTCTAGGATGACAGCTTCAGAGAACCATCAGAGGACCACTTCAACACTGAGATGAGCCAAAAAGAAATGATCTCCTTGGGATTTTAAAAAATGTATTTTTATCTAAAATATATATGCATAGAAATGTATATTTACAGATGAAATATATCTTCTAAAAGAAAATTGCTTTTCCACATTTTAATCTGATGATATTTGTTTTGTTTTGTTTTCTAAACAAACATAATATTTCCCCTGTAAATTTCCACTGAACCAAAAAAAGCACAGTTATTTGTTGCCAAAATCATATGTATGGGCACTTCCATACATAACCATCTTAATTGTGGTGTAGATATGAACTGTCTCCCCAGCACTGAGCTTGTCATTCATATTCCTCCAATCATACTTCCAGCTGGGTGAAAGTTTTATAAAATTCTTTTTTTTTTTTTTCTTTGCAAGGCTGAGTCATTTATTCACAACACATTCATTTCCAGAATTATTAATTTGATAAATTCTTTTAATTTGAAACTTTCAGATATATACACCCAGGGTAAAATGTAGAACTCCCACTGACAACCTTAGAAGAGACGCACCTAGTGATATTCCTGTAGTAAAGAGTGTTTTTGTTTGTTTGCTTGCTTTTTGATTTTTTTGTCTTTGCTCATAACTGTCTTTAATTTCTACTTTGGGATCTGCTAGTTCTCAAATGAAATAAAATCAAAATAATGCAAAGTGACAATACACAGCATGGTATGAGGTCACAGGCTGTGTTTGCTATATCACAGAAAAATTTCACAATGACCAAGTAAATGATGGAGACAGCAACAGTACCTTTACAAATTTGTTGCAAAAAATCCAGCCAGCATCTTACTCAAATGAAGACAGAGTTCAACAGGAGAAAAATTTTACCTAAGAGAGCTAGCAGAGATGAAAGCAGATCAGCTAATATCAGCTGAAACTGCAGTATTTTGAATTCATTTGAGTTATTCTCAACTTGTGCCTTTAGAGGGTTAGGTTCCCATTTGTTCTTTCTCACAATTTGAGAAAATTGCTATGCAAGCACAAGATAATGTTTTCAAATAGACTTATTGGCCCATTTATCTATTGCACTCTAATCAACCTGAAGATCAGATTTTTTTCTTCATTAAGCAATAAATGTCAGTTCCTTTGGGCATGCAAAGTGTCATCAACTTTATGCCAGCTTTGCTGACTCATATAAACATATAAAGTTGTAAGCTTTAATTTTCTTAGAGCTATAGTACATTATGTGCTAAAAGGGAATCAGACGTAAGCAAAATCATCTAGAAAATGGAGTCTAAATTTATATTGCTTCTGCTGAAAGGATTAATATAACTGGCTGGAGAGAGACTATATTAAGCCATTATGTGTATAAATCTGATGATAGCTTATAACTCTTTTTACACCGAACACCATTTCCTTGCCTGTTTTGTTTGTATGTGCTCTCATTATCAGAGTGCTGGGACTACCCTGAAATTACTGAGTTGCTTTATGTGCAAAGGTAACTGGTGCCTGCAAGTTTAGGTCTTGTGAAGATCTCAGAAAATCCAGTGCCTTTGTTTGCTAGGATAACATCACTCTCTAAAAATAAACTGCAGCTTCTTTCTCTAAGGAGATGTTCTCTTGTGTTTTGTGTGTGTTATGTCTTGTGTATGTGTGTATATATCTGTTTTATGCAGAGATGTATAGACATGGATAATTGTGCCCTATATAAGCCTAATGGTTTCTGAAACAAGTGCATAAGCTGTTATTTCAAAAGTCTCAGCTGCTAAACTGCTATTTCATCAAATCCTAAGAGAAAGGTGAGTTGCTGAGCACCTTGCAAGGGTAGCACAAAAGGACAAGTCATTTTTTTCTGGCAGAGGAGACCCACACCACAGTGCAGGTCACATTGCCAGCATCCTTTTTTTTTTTCCAAAGAAAACTGCATACTGAAGGAGCACAGAAAGAAATAGCACCACAGCAAGAGGATCAGGAGAAATCAATTCATTCCTGTGGAGAGCTTTAGAACGTAGGAACAGAATACTTTAGAGAAAGGCTTCTCCTTTGGTAAATAGTTATTCTATTTCTTTGCAAATGGACATGGACAGATTTTAATACACAGATTTAACTCTCTATAGGAGAGAGGAAATGTTGAATGCCATATAAATTGATAGATTGCTGGGTTTAGCATATATGGGCAGATTTATTGCTGTGTTTTTATGATGCTTTCACTACCTCTGAAATTGAATTTCAATAAGTCTTGAAACTAAAGCCTGTGGATTACATACTGTTTCCTGCTGCATAAAAGGCGAATAGTGGACCTAGTTATTTGACTGCTGAAGACGATATGAGTCACTCAGCTCACCCTTTCAGATGCAAGATAGGTCCGTTATTGTTCATCAGTTTATCTTTGTTATTGCACTAACTTTATTCACAATTATCATTAAAAACAATGTTAGCTCAGTTTTAAATTCATTTGGATAGTCCAGAGAAAAGGTAATGGAATATTGAGCTGTCTCTGTTTAAGGTCATCAGATCAAAATTGCCACAGATTAGCCTACACCAATTAAACTGACAGATTCTTTCTTTTACAAGTGGACTCCATTCTTTGAACATCAGCAGTGAGTAGAAACATTGGTAAGCATGAATATTGATCTATCTGATTACAGCTTTACTGTTATTTTTCAATAGTTCTTGAATTGATAGGTCTCTTGCTGCTTGCTCTCTTTATTTTTCTACTTTTCTACATTTTAGGAGTTTTATGGTTATAGATAATAAAAATACATCCATTCTCACTATAAAGAACATTAAAGTCAACATAATTAAATACTTATCCTTAACACACACTTAATGATAAGTTAATTGGGCAAGCAACCAAAACATATATGCCATCTTAATAGCAACTATTTTAATAGCATACAAATATATCTCCTCTGACAGTTTAATATATAACACTGATTCAATGCAAGTTTAAATAATTTGGAAGAAGAGATGCCATTAGTTATAAGAAACATATTTTGAGCATAAAACCATCAGGCAATATGTTAATGAATTCAACATGGCACCAGTAAACTCCACTGCATCTGTGCTCCAAGCAAATTAAAATAAAACTATCAACAGTGCTGAAACATCTTTTCAGTTTTCCCATTTAAACCGTGTAGCTTTAATTTGTTTTGAGTCTTATTATAAAAATGTGTATTGTTTTGAAGCATACATTAGACCAAACATTCATTTCTGTTCACAATACAGAGGTAAATAAATACACTGAGGAAGATATTAGATTCATATTAGAATATTAATATTTATATTGACAAAAATCAAGCCAATCTTGAAATATTTCTTTTATGAATCTGGCAAAACTGGAAGCTGAGTTTCAGTGAACAAAAGGTTTATCATTTCTCTACCAACATCTGGAAATAGAGATGTCCAATGTTCTATTACCAATCATGTGTTTTTTACTGCAGGTCTCAATGAAACAGGCACCAAATGCAAATCTAATGAACTATTGAGTCTTATGGAAAATAGAGCTTGAATTGAATTGTTTTTCAGTCTTGAATTTGCATCTTAGCAAGGATCAATTCTGTCTTGAGACTACCACATTAGTATCTTATGACCTAAGTAGTCTATTTAAAAATCAAAGCGTAAACATTCATGTGAATTAATGTCAGCACATTAAAATTTCTTTTCTATGACAGGACCATAAAGAACATTGAATATCAGACTCAGCTTTGTCATACTTACAGCTGGGGCAGTGTGATATATAAGTCCCCCGGTAGGACACTTGAGTAATTTGTTAAATACATAGGCCTATTAAATGGGGAAAAAAGAGTTGATGTCCAATAAATACTGCAATTCAGAAGTGTGTCAGATCAGAGTTAACAGTAAAGTAGTCCAACTGCTGGAAGATCCAAGTCTCACCGGACTAGATTTTCTCAGAGTAATGCATTCTCTGTGCAGTTTCTTAAAACACTAGGCTATGGAGTGGGAGAAAAGAAGTATCTCTGTCTTTTGGGGAAAAAAAAAAAAAAAGAATAAATTGCTAGTGTTCCAGGTCACACAGACAAGCTAGGGATGAGAAACTCAAAAGCAAAGCAGCTTAGGTATAAACACAAAGTTCTCAACAATGCTAAGATTTTGGCTGGTAGCAACAGTGCTGACAGAAATGCAGCTAGGTTCCCTAGATGCTCAGAGTATTAGGCACTGTTTGAACAAGACTTGTGAAGCTCTAACTTACAGGCTACAATGACCAGTGTAGCTCTTAGATATTTAATCCCTATTTACATCCTTATTTAGTGAGTGACACACTGATGGTGTGCCAAGCTGAAAGTTTATGGATTGATATACTGTATTTTCCACAAAACTGAAATATTGGCTACTTTGATTAAGATCTTTGAAGATAATCTTACACATACTTATGTGACTACTTCGTAAATACATCTCTTTTTTTCTCCATACAGTCATTTAATTCAGGATGATTATTGTATTTACAACAAAGTCTGTAAACCAAGTACCATGTCTGAGATCAGTACAAAGGACTAAATTGATCTTATCTAACCATAGGGATAAACTTGAAGTTCTCTCTGATATACTTCAGTATCCTCTAAGTAGTTAGATTTCCAGAATATCTATGCTAAACTCAACTGAGCATTAACCATAAGAAGAAAACTGTAATCAGTAATTTCAAACAAAAAGAGAACATTTCTCCGGGCAGTTTGCTGACAGCCTATGAAATTTGTTTCTTTGGGGATTTAAGTGTTTTATATTGAACTTTGAAAGGAAATGATCATTTTAAGAATAAAAATTAAATTTTACTTCTGACAGGACAAATGTAATTCCGTACTTTTAGGGATATCAGAGGATTAAAGAATTTTGCTTTTATAGTAACCTTCACACTGTTGGAAAATTATATTATGTCTGTCTTCTCCCTTCCACTGAAGCATTAGACAAAGCAATTGCTGGAAGTAGACTAATGGGCCTGAAGGACCAAAAACCCAGTCTGATGGAGTAGATTGTTTTTTGGACAAAAAAAAAAAAACTATTTAACAAATCAGCTATTTAACAAGTCAAATTGTGAATTCAAAATATGAAAAATAAGTATCTTGATAATCTTCCAACAGTTTTTTATATTAGCCAGATGTAACATGGTGTGGAAGAATTGTTTGTAAAACTAGGGCCTAACAGAAGTTTTGGCATTACAGAATCTTGCTTGGGGTGAGACACAGTTGCCACTTCCAGGATGGCTGGTACGCCCGGACTCATTTCCTCCACAGTTGTCTGGGCAACACAATCTGCCCTCCTCGCAGCTGCAAAGGGGAGTAATGGAGGATGGAGGGGAGTGAAGACCCCGCGGCCAAACTCTGTTGCAGTCCCTGTGCTGGGCCCCTGATAAGCCACACAGCAGCTGTCCAATGGGAGACATACGATAACAAGTCCAGTGCTGAGCCAGGAAAGTGGCAAAATCACTCCTTTTAGATGAACTTTGCTTATTATACACTCATTATAATGCCAAAACACACCTCCATCCCAAAAGTTACCCACCTCCGAGGTACGACCACCGCTCACTGAGCATGCACTCTAAATTTATGATTGACTGTACCTTTAAATGAAAGTGAGAAACTTTTTCATCAATCAATAACAATATTAAGTATGACACTAGTCACTCAAGCTCCACTTGAATGTAAAGAAAAGTATAAAAGGTGAACTAAGGATGAAGAAGTTGGAAGGAAGATTCCATTGTAACTGTTGTGACAGTCGACAGGCTGATCCCCCTTTCCTTCCCTCGTATTGAGACACCGCCTGAGGAGACTCGAGACTGGGAGCCCTCTCCCATCTTCTGGGGCAAGTGATGATTGCACATTTGTACATCAGAGCTAGCTAAAGAAAAATCCACGCTGTAGTAGAGAATTTCCTATACTGACATCCGAAACCTGCTTTGTAAATGTTGCCTTTGAATAAATCATACTGTTTGTGAACTCGACTATTTGTTTCAGGGGAGGCAATCGGACCTACAGTTGAGAGACTGTTCGTGAATCCAATATGGCCAGAATTGAGCTTATGGTTGCTCATGCTATTTGGGAACTCAATTCGCTCCTAGGAAGGCAACTGGACCTACGGTCTATAGACCGTTCGTGAATCCAGTACTGCCAAAATTGAGCTTATAATGGATGACGCTATTTGGGAACTCAATTCACTCTTAGGAAGGCAGTTGGACCTACAGTCCATAGACTGTGAATCTGATACTAATTTGATATCTCCTTCCCACTACCACTACAGCTTTCAAACTGCAACACTTACACAACACATGGTAAAGTTTAGTAAAGACTGCAAGACTCAATCAGTTCAGTAGAGACTCATTCTGCAAGATAATCAGCAAGCATGAGAAATTAAAGCTGGGAAAGAAAACAAACATGACACTTACAGTACACTATTAAGCACAGTGTAGAAAGCAACCACCTCTACAGTCTGGGAAGAATTGGGTGCTATCTGGAGGGCTCACAGATTTGTAAGTTCTAAGGAATATAGTCTTCTTGCTGCTCTCAGTCCGCTCTAACAATACATAAAAGTGCTAAGGAACACAAGAGATTACATAATCACATATATTTGCTGGCTTCTAAGCATCTATCAAAACCAATTCTTAGTATTACTTCATATCCCTTACTCATTCTTCATCAGGCATTTAATGTTCTTCTGAGGCTTTTCAAGAGCCAACTCCTAGAGCACTCACCCAGGTGCTCTGCTACACCTGACCAATAACTTGCAATAACTTGTAACTTTCCAGTCTCTATTTGTTTCTGGATGGAGATACTGCTGTACTTCTTGCCTCACTGCTTACTTCAGCCAACGTTTCAGAAATATTGATGGAATATTAGAAGAATTTACCAGTTCAGTCATAAAAATCAGCAATAATAAAAATATGAACGGCATTTTGAACCAGAGTACCAGAAAGACACTTTAGCAATAAAAATTAACAACGTATCAGTTTATTACTTTTTGGTCCATTGTCTACTGAGTTAATCCAGTTTCCTCTTCAGTGGAATCATAAAGGCTTTCAGTAGGAAAAAAATCTGATAGACATTTTTTTATGATCTTTCACGACCAATAGAAAAAGATCAAATGTGTTTTTGAAATCATCTTTCAGAAAGGAGTGTGATATATAGAAAACAAGCTGTCTCCACTCAGCAAGGTAGGCTACAGATGTGGGAATATTATAAAGAAATCCTTCAGACAGTGTATTTGTTCCAGTGTGAAAGAAAATCCTTGTCGAATCCTAACAGTGAAAGAAAATGGGAAAGTATTAATAATAGTACCATTGAATGCATCAAAATAAGCCACGAGAGTGAAACAATCTAGTCTGGTAGAGGGAGAATATGAAAATGAAGAATATGTGGAATTTGTGTGTATTTTAGTTGTTTGCCACATTTCTAAATCATAGAATCATAGAATACTTAAGATTGGAAGGGACCTTAGAGGTCATCTAGTCCAACCCCCCTGCACATGCAGGGTCACCTAGAGCACGTGGCTCAGGGCTGCATCCAAGCGGGT
>JAUBOD010000971.1:6062308-6109561 GCA_032353885.1 Nothura maculosa | reverse complement strand
CTCACAGTGAGGAAATGCTTCCTTAAGTTCCTGTGGAACTTCCGATGCTTCAGTTTGAAGCCATTTTCTCTAGTCCTGTCACTGTCCACCACTGAAAAGGGGCCAACCCCATCCTCCTCACTGCCTCCCTTGAGGTATTTATACACTGTGATCAGATCCCCACTCAGCCTTCTCCAGGCTGAACAGGCCCAGCTCTCTCAGCCTCAATCCTAAAGATTATGGAAATCTGTTTCAATATAAACTAAGCAAAGTTTCTAGCACTGTACTACACAAATATCCACTATCTCTCTTTACATTGCCAGAGGTGCAAGTAGTATATTCCATGGCTATTTAATAGTTGTCAATATGTGTTTCTCAGAGATTTTGGAATTGCTGAATTTTGGCTCCAGTTTAGGTAAGTGAGTAATGCTAATTTCAGGCTCCTCAAGGATATCTATATAATTTAAAGACAAGAAAACTTGAATCCATAAATGTACACTCACTTTTCTCTGTTTATCTCATTAGCTGTTTCTTCCACTATTATTTTAGAAATAGTAATACACAACTTTACACAGAAAATCCAAATAAGCAAACCCTGAGGTAATGGTGTGCTCACCTAATCAAAATCACTGATAAAAACTCATAAGAATGTGACCATTTTACTGAAATTATGTACAAATACAGAATTTAACATTTTTCAGGTTGAATACTTATCTCATGTTGATGAGCCTCCTTAAGCTGCAGTTTGTGAAATAGATGCAAACAGGGTTTAGTAGTATATGCATTATGTTGCTGTGCTAGTTTGAAGAAAGCCACATAAGGGATACTCAAAGAAAGTGATAAATCTGAGGAAACATCTTAACCTCAAGAATATTGCAAAGAAAGCTACATAATCGCTTGATCAATGTAAGATTGTCCTGCAACTACAAATGGTATTTCTTACAATGATGCCAAAAAAAAAAAAAAAAGGAGCTGAAACTTCATATGTCTTTAGCTAGGTTCCTGCAAGTTTATAGGCCTCTACCCTGACTCAGATTCATTTCCCTACTTGAAAATTTTTATTTTAAATTTATTTCAACTTCTTTTTTTCCTAAATAAAGAAAAATCCAAAATAAGACATATATAAGTATATAAGATAACTCCATCCAGGCTGGATAATACCTAGTTCCACCGAATCCAGGAAGAAGTAGATTCCCATGATCCAACCCAGTTGTGTGAGTCTAATTTCCTCCAGAATGAAAATTTTACAAGTCCATGAAAGAATGAGGATTTTACAAGTCCATGAAAAGCTATATGAATACATCCTAAGGAGAATGTCTGATAAGTCCTACAAAATTTTCCCAGGGAAATCCTCAAGGAAAGGTGGATAACATATCAGTAATGATACACTATAGTCTTTTATCTTCAAGTAATTTCTATTTTTCTCAGTAATAAATAAATGAATAAATAGGTAAATATCTTTTCTACTCACCTGGATGAAATATTCCCGTGTCACCAAATCCATAGCACAAGTAGTCCTCTCACAATCAGCTCTGATCCTTGCCTGCCTTTAATTCCACCAATTACCATTGGTGGAATTACCACCAGGTAAATTAGGATCTCCTTATAACTTCAAAAAAATCCTTCTCTGGTACTGAAATTCTTGCCAGGTGTTACCCTCAATTGCTCAAGCACTCATGTGAAGGGAATGTTTGATGAAATATTTGTTGTTCTATGAGGTGTTCTAAGGGTCTTCTAAATCAGGGATGACTAGACATCTCACAACCTGTCATTTAAATTTTGCACCTTTTTCATATCTAGATTCTAGAAATATCACACAATTTCTGTTACGACTAATTCCTAGGTCGAGTCATCTTGCTGTCATGACTAGTTTCATTTTCCTCTGCCTAACAACCACTGACAGTACTTCTTTCTCCCTTCATCTTCCATGTTCTTCAGCTTTATTTTATGTCTGTTTCTGCACTATTTCCCTGGAATTTATCCCTTCCTTCCAGCATCCTTTCTTCTAATCTTGCATTTGCTCCCAAATGACTGATGTTATAGAATTCGTAAATGTCTATTCTACACTTGCTTATAAAACACACACACACAAATACCCCAAAAGAACAGTTTTTAAAAAAGCAGAATCTTATTATTGTAGAGTAAAAAGAAAAAAAAAAGCTTTGCATAGAACTTTTTTTAAAGCTTTGTACATTTTTACTTTCTATGATTCTGATAGTTTTGTGACCTTTGTGACTGTGGTTGATTGCCTTTGTGCCATTTATGTAATGGCTATATAAGATGATCAAGTTGTATTCCCAATTAGGTCAGTAGATGAGGTAATTGGAAGATTCAGAATATATTTTGCAGAATCACGCAGTCAGTAGGTTATCAATAAAATAGGACATACTTAAATACTTTAAAATGTTATTATAATTAAACTTCTTTTAATCAGTTAGGTTTTAACTTGATATAAATTAGCAAAACTTAACTGCACTTTGAATTTACAGAGAGCAGATCTTGTTCCAGCTGCAGGCTTATCCGATTGCAGGAACTAAGGGGATCATCAAAATGGGCATAATTTCATTGGAGTTTGTCTTTTTGCTATAAGCATCTGAAGGAAAAAAAAAAAAGATCTTCTAACTGTGTAACCTTTTTGTTGCCTTTCAGAAGTACAGTGTTTGAAAGAAAAAAGTCTACCAACTTGTCTCACATTCCTTAAATTAACCAAATACAATGTTTATCTAGTGTATCATATTGCGTGTTAATCTCTAAATACATGATATTATGTAATTTTATAAATAAATACCTTAAGTATATTTTGCAAAATAGCAAACTGATAGCAAACTGCTGGTATAGAGGTCACATATGCCAGACTTTTTCACATACTCTGTATTCTTTTGAAGGTTAATTTCCTACTGATTTGAAAATGCAAAGGTTACTAAAGGATATAGTCTATAAACCAAATGCTCATCACAAAACTGTACTGTGTTTTGACATGGAAGATGACTATCTTTATTCTTTTACTCCATGCATCATCAGTTATTTTAACATCACACTGCTGAAAATTAATAGTTCTTGTTTGTCCTTATCAAATCCATTCTTTTAGATTGCAGAGGATGATTAAGATGTACAAGATTATTTTAGAAAAATTAAAAGAACTATGTCAATGCTTACAGGCTTAACATTAAACTTACCTGCTTGGCTGTTGTGAGTGATCATGTTTCCTTGTTCCATTACTCTTCTTATTAATGACACTCTTTGTGAGCTAGCAGGACACAGAAACATTTTGAGTCTCTTGTCACTGTCTATTGGATTCTAGAATGTATAAAAGCTGAGCAATTTTATAAATTATGTATTAAGTAAATTAGGATATTATTTAAATAATTGACTCCATGTGTGTAGATTGAAAACCAAGCTCTTCACTTAAGTCTTGTGGATCTGTTCTTCACAACATATTGAGTGCATGTGCTGTCTCCTGTGGGGCTTTCCATAGCTTGTTTCTAGGAAAAGGTAGCTTTGTTTCTGCTGACTTTTTGGGATGAGGGTTTTATCACAAATTTCCAAGAGACTGAGTTTAGTTAGTTGTTCGTTAACACTATATATATATATTTTTAGCTAATAAAATTTACAGACAACATGTATGTAAACCTTGAGCTTCTGTAGGTAGAAATGACACTGATAGTGCCCCTAGAGATGTGATTAAAGTTTTGTAATAAACATTTAGAAAGCTTCATTCTGTTCCTTGACAGAATAGCATACACCACTAAAGACTGCATCTTGGCAATAGAAAGTACCACCTAGGCAGAATGAAAGCAACTGATCCTTCACCATGCCACCCATTCCACAAGAAATGAACTCATTATTCCTGAAACTGAACCAGCAGAAAGGGGATCACTCAATGTCTGCAAGACAGAGACCTACAGTTGATTATGCTTGTTCCAAAATTCATCCTCTTTTCTGGTTACTCTCAAGTAATACTTCGGTTGTGATACTTCAGTCTTCCTAGTTCTTGTCATCTCAGCTCGTCCAACCATAGAGCTGCCCCCTGTCCTGGAGGAAAGCAGTGGGCTTCTGCTGCCTGACTCCAGGCTCTTCTGACCCCAGAATTTATGCCCAAACCCTCAAGGAGTGAAACAGCAAAGACAGACCCCTCATGATGCTCCTAAGATGACACTCAGGCTCAGAATAGAAGACATACAAAAGATGTAGGCAAACAATGTATTTCTATGCACATCGTATTGTGGAACACAGTTAAGCTAAACGAAAACTAGCTGTACAACAGAAGTAGGCCAAGTCATCCCTGTGTGCTAGGAGCTCTATTTTCTCCTGGAAAATAATCTCATATTTTATAGAAATCATTTCTATAAAAGCAAGCAAAATCTGTGTTTGTTTCGCTGTAATAATACCTGCATTTGACCATAAGTTCCCACATCTTAAACCCTTCTCCTTTCCTGAGATTGTATAGAGCTTTATTTTTCATACTTTGACCCTTTTCCTAATTAATGGCCCATTTGTGGAAGGCATACACAGTTATATCTGTATTATATGGCTCATTACCCATTATATCATCACTGAGCCACTATATGGCTCAAATAGGTACTAGAAGCAGTATGTAAAATTTCCTTTGGCCTAAAACGAGTGAATTCATTAAATTCACACTATGAAATAGCCAATTAAATCAATTTCTAACACTGAGCAAATAATAAAAGAAACAAATTGGTATATAAGCATTTATTTTATTTCAAGGTAAATTACCACCATTGCTTTTAGGATTCATATCAAACACTCTACTTTTTTTATATAATGACTCTTCATTTATAAGGCGCTGAGTACACATATTTGTGTTTGTTTCAATGTGTCAAATGCAATTTTTCACTGGATTTTAAAAGGTGTATCTACCAGTTGCATTGATATATCAAGTGTAGGCAAAAAAAGTAAAAACCTTAAAATAATTAATTTCAGAAAAATGTATTTGAAATTCATAAACACCCAGAACAATCATCAGACAATAGGTAATAGCTAGATATTAGAATAAAATGTCCCATTGCATTCAGAATCATTGATGCCATCCAAAAAAAGAATAGAAATTTGTCTCACTCCTGAGTGAGACAAATGATTGGCTAATAATTATCATCCTTTGTACTACTACAGTAATAAATAAAAATGCATCTTAAATATAAAGGTATTTTTGTAGAATTTGTATTTGTCAAGCTAGATTCAGGATAACTTGTGGTAGTCCATAAGCTTTCTTAGTCATGTCTTTCTTCATTTTTAGGTTGAATCAAGAGGCTTTTGAAACAAAATTTCATTGAAAAAGTTTGTATTAAAAATGAGATCTTGATGAGAAATTTCTAAATAAATTGATGGTACATAACATTCAGACAAAAAACAAAGAAATGTTTATACATTGAACAAAGGTGCATGTATATATCCCAGGGTCAAGACGGATTTTCACTCCACTACAGCTACTCAAAGCACTGCAGCTCCATGTACTGGGCTGAAAGGTCATTTAGACGCTTATGTAGGTGTCACAATAAGCACAGCAGCTTTGCAGGATAGACTACAATTCAGACACCTTGTAGTCACAAAAGTGCCTTTCTGGAGTCTGCAACATGTCATACTGAAAGGAAATAGCTATTGCCCTGGCTCTGGGATGTACACAACTGGTCTACATGACTTCATTGCTTCCAATCGTTAAGTTGCATAGGCCACCTGAAGCATAGAATGAAACATAGGACCCTCTGCCTCACTTTCCCCTGTTGTACTAATGTCCTAAACGGATTATATTTTTAATATTCACATAAACAAGGGCAGGGCAGAGGATCTAGAATCACCTGAAGAGGCTGAAGACCACTCACAGTCAGCATAAAGTCTGAGCCTGAACAAATAGTCACAAGAAACACCAATGAGCTCCTGTTACCTTAACTATTGCATTAGCTACCGTTAAAGCATTTCTTGGTCCTTACTGGGATGTTAATCTCATTCACTTTACGCTATTATATGAGATTTTCAGACTATTCTCAGGTCTTCTTGCTAATGAAGCATAACTACTCTGCTAGAAGTATGCAGAAATTTCAGCACACAGAAGGTAGGATTTTTTGTTCACTCCGAACATGGTTTCCTTGTACACAAAGCTAAAGTCCACCCAGTAACAAATAAAAGCATCTGCTGTCTGAGCAGCACTGACACAGTTGAAATTTCCAGCCTCGTCTTTTCTGCCCTTCAGTGGTAGATGAACAGAGCTAATTCACATCCTTTCTCATTGTTGCAGGAGACATTTTTAAGAATGGGTTAGAAAACTGATTCATGTAGTGTTAATTGAGCCCAAGTGTGCCACTACACTGGTGACCTCTGAGATTCCCCTTTGCCTTATTTTTTGTATGCAGTTCCAGGCTCTTCTCTTCCAGAATCAGCTTCATGCTCCCTCAAGTCTTCACATCTTCACATGCTTCGTTTAATGTCTCAGCTTCGTTAATGGACACAGAATCAGTTTGCATAGCCTAGTGAAAGCAAATTAATTCAGCTGAATACTTCAAAGCTGTTGAGGGAGATCTTGGAATACAGTGTTCAAAGGAACACCTTCCACTAAGGCCAAATGTTTTTGCTTTGCTTTAGGTAAGGTTCTAATGTAATGATATATCTGTAGCCAAAAGAGAGAATGAGATTGTACACTGCTGCTGAAAACATCATCTTTAAGCCATGAATAACAATGGATTGCAGTACTTCTCAAAAATCTTCTCAATAATTTCTTTTTTGGGAGAAATCAACTGGTAATAGCCACAGCCTTGATTCATATATCTATACCAAGACTTAACTTCACAGACTGCAGCAAAGCACATTGCACAGGATCAGTCTGTGTTGTTCTTCAGATCCAATGCTGATGTCCCTCTGGGCAGATTATTTATCAAAATATATTACAGATGATTCATAGGTACTGAATACAAATAGCTATGCTGATGTTAAGGATGTTGCTAAGCTAATAATGATAGCTATGAATCCCAGTTTACCATCACCACTCTGCAAGCATGTAATTCATTCTAGGAAGGTGAGGAAGCTATTAAAAAGTAGCATAATGTGCCTCTTTCTGTCAGACAGTATAAATAGTGTGGGAAAATCAGACAGTTTATCAGTGTCTCTCGTGGTTTTGGATGTCTCCGAATGGTAGTTCTCTTCCTCATCTAGGCTAACTGGGTATTTTTCTGACAGTTCCTTGGCTACCTTTCAGAGAAATTGCCTATAACTTTGTTAGTGGTAGAAAGTTTTGGTTCTTTAGCTAATAGATTATGATTTCTTAGTAGAAGAAACAAAACTGAAATCTATTTGTCTACTACAAAGAGAGAAAGAAAGAGAGAAAGAGAAAGAGAGAAAGAGAGAGAGAGAGAGAGAAAAAGAGACAAAGAATCTGACTCATCTGCCAGGATTTAATAAAACAAATAGTAAATAGGACTAAATCCCTCAGATAATATTCAAAATGAAAGATTTCTCAGCTTCCATAATAGGTGCATTTTTTTGCAAATCCTGTGCTCTGAAACTGCACTCTATTGAGAATATAATCTAAAGGCAGAACAACTGAATAGCTACCTTTTGAAAGAGGGCAGAAGTGGATCAAAGCAAAGACGTTACAGATCTGCTAGTGTCAAATCAGCCACAGTCTGTCCTCTCCCCATAGAGTTCCCAGAAAGATAAATTTATCTTCATATTTTAAATGTACTTTGTCAGGTCCTAGAGAATGTAAGTAATAATCAGACAGGCAGAACAGAAATGAGAATAGATGATAATATTTCCTAATAAAATGTACAAAATTAAATTTAAATTAATTTTAGTATATTCATTTTAGACAAGAGATAATTATTTCCAGTACTCAAAAAAATCTTCCATATTTCTGACACAATAGTTATTAAATATTTTCAGAAATAGTCAGTAGACTTTTAAAGCTATAATACAAGCAGCCTTTACCTTAGGAAGTACATTCAGAGTGAAATAGAACCTGCAAATGGATTTTTCTTATCATCCATGAAGAAGTGTAAACTTAATCTAGTTGCTGTTTCTTTATCTCAATTCCTTTTTAATTGACATTCTACTTAAACTAATATAAAAAAAAAGCTTTCCAAAGTCACTGCTATTAGTGACTTATTCTGGCCATGTCAAGAATGACTGACAGAGAGTTGAAGCTTAAACACTGATAGTTGGAAATCTTTCTGTTAATCCAAAGTCAGTAAAATCTTCAGACTCTTCAAACTGAATATATAGCTATTATTCTTTATATCTAACTTCAAGAGGATTTGAAATGGTAGATAACATGATTCAATAAGACCTTGGTACACTCTTAAAACTCCGCTTAAAAAGCCTCACGGGGTTATTAGATATCGTGATTTATTCTAGAGAAATACTTTTAAGGGAAGCTCAGAAGCTCAGGGGGAAAAAAAAAGCTATTTTAAACATAATCTTTCTTAACTTCCAATTTTCCTTGAATACAGCAGTTAGTTAGAGCCTAGAGCCTAGCAGAGGAACCCTTGGAAGTGAGGTAAATCTAGGCTAGTTCAACATACAACGTCTCCCAATCACCTTCACTTGTGACAAAAGTAAATTTGCAGGACAGAAATGCAGCTTCGGGACACAGGGCATTATATCTCTCAGGCACATATTACTAAGTTTATACTAGCACATTATTACTTTATTAGACCATTGGGTTGGATGAAAAAAATCCAGCAAGTAATTGAGAAAAGTATTAATTTTTGCCAAAAAAAAATCTGGTATTACAACAAAGCCATACTTTAACTATCATCTCAAGCATTTTATTAATTTTATCATCGTTAATAAAATAAAAACTGAGCACAAAAATAGCATATTTTGTTTTCTTTAAAGTCCTAAGACTGTTTGCATAAATTTTTCTATACAAATATTTTACATATCAAGACATCTGGGATTTTGTTGCTCTAACCATTTGAGCTACAACTATCAATATAATTCTCAGAGACCAGGAGTGTAATTCATTCTTGTCAGAAACAGATGGCCAAGAAAATAAGAGCAACAACAGCAGTAAAAGACAAGGCCACTTGGGTCCATCAAACTGATGAGAAAAGCATGTGAAGCTAATGTCAGTGGTTTCTGAAGCCAACACATGTGGGCTTTCAAAGGAAGAAGAGCTAGGAATCAGTCAGTGATAAATGAAAAGATAATCCCCATCAAGGAATAGGTGAAGCAATCCTGGGAATTTCAGGCATAGTCAGCATAATGAAAAATTCCTACTCTATAAACTAAATTAAAAGGTGGAAAAAATAGACAGTCAATCATAAAGTCATGGGGTTTACTTGGAATCACCTCTGTAAAGGATTCTCCTAGCAGGTAAAGTCAATTTGATCTAGTATTTTGACACAGTCATGCAATTAAAAACACTTAAACAAACAAACATACAAAAATGTCAGAAATTAAAAGTGCCATTGAACTAACTGCCTGGTCTATCTTGTCAGTGCAGGATGATTCATTCCTCTATTCCAGAGATTCTTTAAATACTGTATAAACCATCATAAGACATTCCTTGGAAATACATAGGCAGTTAGATTGCCCCATAAAACTAAAATTCCTTCTCCTTTCTCTATTTTAAACTAAATCTGTATTTCTATCAGACCAGATCCCCATTCACAGATTATGCCAGAAGGAAAATAGTAACTTAGAATTTGTAAATAAAGATGATAACAGTGAGATTTCATTTCCTTCTGAGATCTTCTTAATCTTCTTGCTGATTGACTGTCTGCACATGCCCTTGGAATCAGGAATGAAGCGTAGCTCAGCCAGAACCGCCATTCATTTCCAAAGTGATTTTCCGGTCTTTATTTCTCTCAGAATTGCTGTGCAGCATCAGTAACTTCCCATAAGCACTCTATAAGGCTTCTCTCTTTTTAATGACTTCAACCTTACCAGCTGCTTCTTTATTTTCTTTCTAGTTTATCGTGTTTTAATAACTTCTCCACTTCTATAGGTATCATCTCCAGTACAGAAGTAAATGCTACTAGAACTGATTAAAACAAATCCACAAGTGACACTGCACGTTTAATAATGATTCTGCCTTGACCATGTTCAGGCTCCATTCAAGCAGCGACAGACTACTTGAAAAAAGTGCTACTTTCCATGAAGTTTTGCACTCAAAGTACAGCTACTTTCAAAGTTTCAGTGATTCTCTATGTTCTTTTAGTGCTCATTTTGCTTGACCTTGATTATATCTACGGATGATCTGAAGGTAGGATGCACAGGATGTAATTCATATGTTTGCTAATTGACCTTTTTGAGGTTACATTACACACATATAAATACATTACACACATATAAATAACAGAATCATTATATGTTATTAAGCTACCAAGATGGCCTAAATATTTTAACACAGTGGAAAAAGTTAAGAAGTATATTAAGTAATCTGTCAGAGTATAATGATTTCTCTTTTAGTTGTTCATAAGTTCATGAGTTCAAAAGAAAGGCAGTTGATCAAAACCTGTTATACCTGTTATTTCTGCTTACAGGCATATATAGCATATAAGCATTTCTGCTTACAGATAATAGCATATGGCATGATGCTGAGGAGCGTATGCATAACTACTGACAGAGACTGGAGTCCCTATGCTGCACTTACCAAAATTTACAAGGATATCTACATCTCACAGTCAAACAAGACTTAAAGGAACAATATTTTAATAGATGTAGAGTTATAGTCTTAAATCTCAATGTTTGTTCTAGTGTAACAAAAGTCTTGTTCTAATAGAACTGCAAGTTATGGGTTGCAGTAGCAGTTATCTGCCGCTGCCACTTTAGGCTTTTGGTTTTTATTTAAGAAGCTTAATTGGAAGTTTTTATTACTGCCAATTAAGCTTTTTAATTAAAAAGGAAGTAGAAAGAGGCTGGAGGCAAGAATTGCTGAAGCTCATATACACAGACTCTGAGAAAAAAAAAAGCATTTTGTAAAACTGCAACTGTCAGCCAGCTGCAGCTTTCAGTACCGCTTAGTGCTGATCTCCTTTACCTTGCCAGTAGCACCCTGGAAATAGATACACACATCTAATTTTAAAAACAGGATTTCAGCTTTAAATAGTGCTATAATAAAATGAATCCTTCTTCACTCCTGCACATGACAGATCACGTGAAATAATAATCCTACCTAACAACACATCTCTGCTTTGTTTTTTTCTATTACATTTTGAGTTTGGCAAATACTCTCTTACCTTCTACTATTTCAAGATCAGGCTAGATCGACCGTATAATGACATAATGACATTTTAGTCATTCTAGGCATGTCTAGACACTAGAATGTGGACGTTTTAGCAGAAATGAGAATACCTTCATATTTCCAGTCTTCTACATATACTGATAGAATACTGACAGATGACATGTTTAGAAAATGGGATCTTCTAATGCTTCCATATAAAACACAATCAATCCTGTAGGTCTGAAATCAATTTTCATCTTCTCTTCCAAGCTCACATATTCAGAGTAGATTTTGATTCTTTATTTGAGTTTAAGGAATATTTTCTATTTGGATTAAAAGTATTTTTTTTAGAGCAAGGGTGAGAACAGTTAGGGATGGATCCTCTCCAACATTCATCTCTCAAAGCAAAGATTTTGAAACCTTCATATACTCAGAAAATTGAAACTTTAACAGGATTTTACATCAAATCTCCAAAAAATCATAGTGTCCCTAATTTCAGTAGTTTTGACAAGCTAACCCGTGATCTCAGCTTTGCAGGAGTGTTTGAATCTGCAGTTTCACCCACAATATACATACTTTGGTGCCAGGTACCACACTCAGGTCCAAATTTTGTATTCTGTAAGATAGGCAACGGTCCCTCAAGGTTCAGCACTTTCACTGCAGCACTTTTGTAGTACTTACCAGAATCCACCCGTCTGTATAGAGAGCAACATTACTGAAACATAGGTTTTCAGAGGTCTTTTAAATCATCCTGTTCATTTCTTTCACATAAAACTGAGATTTGTCTCACCTCTAGGCACTTACTGAAGAACTTAATTTGGCAGTCCATCTTCCCTAAGCACTCACACGAGCAGTGGACAAACACATCTCTGCTATCTGGTTATAGGAGACTGCTAGCTTGGGTGCCAAAGTTAAATGCCTCTATTTAGGTGGAATGAACACGAGTCCTTAGAAGAAACAAACACCATTTGACTGTGATAACAACTACTCACATCATTTATTCTTGAACATTAAAACTTCTCCACCCTTCGGAAACAAAGGTGCTTGCTTCATGGTTAGCCCTTCATCAGGTTTGCTTGTAAAGTAAATTCTAAAAAATAAGGATGTCAGAATAGCAATTCAAATTTATCATTTCCAGACAACAATTGATGAAAATATTTTCAACCATGCCCAGTGATAAAGAATCGTATTTTATTTTAGCATACACATTATCAAAGTGTAGACTAGTTAGACAATGAATTCTTTGTGAAATCTGTATTCATTTAAAAAATGTAATTTTAGATATGTTTCTTAAATATAAATTTCAACAGAACTGCTTTATTCCACCTTTGGCTCAAAAAGCCTTATTGAGAGACTCAGAAAGAATAGATGTACTTTGCATAAGGCTTAGAGGACAAAGTTGTAGAAAGGAATGAAGATTAGTATTGCCTGAATTTTTTTACATAGTTAAAGAGTGAAAAGTGAACAGATTATCCAACCTTCAAGCTGAAACATTTTTTCTCAAGAGCAGAAGGCATTTAATCCTGTGGGAAATGAAGGACTGACAAATGAAGGTTGATTTCCTCCTTGTTAGTGTAGGTAAAGCTCAAATGTTTGTCTCTGTTGCCTCTAAGACTACAAGATGAAGGGTGTGAGTAGAGACGTATCATTTTTCTCAGAATGATATAAAACAAAGATTTAGAGATGTTCACTTACTTAGACACAGTCTAGACAGTGTTTTGCTATTTTTAATATAAATTATATATCACGCTGGGTAACATACATGGATATGAGTCTTAGAATTTTCACATCTTCCCTGTTGTGTACCTTTCTATCTCTTCAATATTTAATTCTGAATATTTGCCTGTTGTTTGTATGTCAAGGTCAGCACCAAACAACTTACATATTTAAAGGAAATGTGCTTCCCAGGTATTAGGAATTTCAGTGTCTGAGACTGAATTATAAATCCATAATGCTTCAGTTTTTCTAAAAGAAAAAAAAACACTTTAAACTCATTTTATTTATAGCATAGTGATTAGCACCATAAACATGCAATCAAAAGCTGTGTCCTAAATTTTTTTGTTGTTGTTTTTTGTTCTGGTTATTTTCTTCTCTCTGTGATTTCTTAAGCCAAAATGTCTCAGGCTTGCCAGTACCCAGTGAGCAGAGATGGCAGCAAAGGGCATAATTTGTAACTTCCTCACTGTGAATTGTGGATAGTGGTGAATTCAGCCAGCACAACCTTGTGCATGGTAGGCAGAGCATCCTTCTTTATTTACCCATTTTAAATTGTGCAGAAGGTTGTGCAGAAGCAGTGAGAGAATGCACTTGCTTACAAGCATCCTTCTCTTTCCATCCTTCCCCTCTTCTGCTTACAAGCAGAGGTTGCAAGATGAGAAAAGAGGAAATTTTTGTTCTCTCTCCAAGCATAAGTCAGCACAGTGAGTTCCTTAGCTAAGAGCTCCACTACTGCTCAAGTTTAAAGGTCTTTGTTGTTTTTTACCCTGGAGCTCTGCAGCTCTAATGCTGACTATAATTCTGAAAAGACTATGTTATTTCAATCTAGAGTAAATACAATGAACAATAACCATTTCATACTACATAAATATGCAAAGCATTTCGTAGATTCAAATCTCTAAAACAGAGGTGAAAATAAAGTATTCTTTCTCCTTTATTCAGTCCTTCACAAAGAATAACTTTTTCTTTAAAAAAATACTGTAGACAATATAGTAAACATATTTATTTTAATTTATTGGTGAGCCTTGTGATGTATTTCTCCTGGTTATGATATTTTGTATTTCTCATGAATATATCTTTTAGATTGAGACTGGTAACATTGTTATATGAGTCATTAAATATGTTTTAGCAGGAATTACAATGAGTTTATTTGTTTCCATATAGAAATGAGGCTATACACTTTGTTTTGCAAAATGATGCTAGTACTTCCTGAGAATCTGTGGTGGCCATGGTGATAAGACTGGGATAAATGTTTCAAAGCCAATTTCATTTTTTATAAATGTGTTATGTCATCTGGTATATGCCAGCAAATGTCTTTAGCAAATGAGACAGCAAGGCAAATAAATCAGCTATAAATCTAAATCACTGGCTTTATTGTAAGAAGAACCACATTATTTATCACTGAGAAGCTTGGTAGAAATTCTTCTTTAAAATGTCAGACCTCCTGCAGAGGTCTACCTGTTGCAGGGCCAATACCAGCATGGCTCCAGTGCCCGTGACTGGAGGGATGATGTTCCTCTGATCCAACCAAATGAAGCTCATTTGGCTCCAGCCCGTGGACATAACTTTGGAAAACATCCAGGATAAGTCTACATTTTTCCTTTGTTTTTTTCTTACTAGGCTGGCTATAAATGTCTGCCTAACCTAATCTTTCAATCAGTCAATCTCCCAGTCAGGGAAGTAAGGACTCTTAAGAGCTGTGATGGTTCCGAGTAATTACCTGAACAAAAGACCGTCTGGGACTGGACTAATATTGGCTTGTCTGTAACTAGCAGCATTTTCAGATCATGAAAAGAGAAACTTGGAAAATACAAGGGAGAAGATGCAAAAGACAAATGAAAAGGAAAAATGTATACTGTAAATGTATTCAACAAAAAAAAAAAAAAAGGCAGAGAACTTCCACTAAAATGTATTTTGTTTGGTTGATCAAAACAAATACATGTGTGAGAATACAGAGCCTACAGAAAAATTGTAATTAAGAAGTAATCTCAGCTTGAGAATTAAATTTCTGCTAAAAGTAAGAGATAATAAGGTAATGAACATATGAACTACTAATAACTAAACACTCCTCTAGGCTTTTTGAACACCAGAGTTCTTGTGCTACTATATGAAATCAGACACAACGGGAACTTAATCTTTGGTCTCTGACATAAATCTTCTGGACAACAAATCATTTAATAAACTGTAGAATTTCTATTTGTTTCCCCTGAATCACCTTGAAAAGTCTTAGTTTCATCCTGATGTGAGGTGGAAAATGTGCAAGATAAATCCGGAAAGTTTTGTGGGATAAGAAAACTGCCAGTGGTCAGCACTGTTGTTTTAACCATTTTGGGAAGGACTGTAAACACAATCAGGCCAGATTTTTACCTATATTCTCAAGAGGACACATTGCAATTTATTACACTGGTATGAGCAATTGGCTGCAGCAACGCACTTATTTATAGACACATTTTATTCAGAATTTCATAAAACAGTTAGAGCACCTAGCCTGACAGCTTACATGAGACAAGTCATACAAGCTGTCCCAATTACCACTCTGCTGATCTTCATCTTCATCACTTTCCTGCATCTTTCTTCATCTTGAATCACTTTTTATTGCCTGCTTTCAGAACTACACTCCCAGCACACAAGCTCGTAAATTCGTTACTGATCTTAATACAATAAAAGCCACCATCACAATTGGCAGTAATTGGAAGCCTTGTTTGTAGTCGGAGCCTATAAGCCAGGTATTGATTGAAACAGGAGTTGCGACTCATTTTCTTTCACTAGCTAGACGATGATCTCTGCAGAAGTAGAAAGCTGCATTTTGAATAGACACCATGCAGAAATTTGTAAGCAAAACCTAGAGGCATCAGTGAAATCTGGCATTAGTATTGTATAGTAATTACTTAAAAAAACCATAATGTTAAAGAAGAATAATAAAAGAAATAATATAAATTGTCTGCTTTGAACTGAATCCATAAATCTTTCTCAGTAATTTAAGAATGAAACAATATTGGCATTTTGAGAGAGAAATTTGTTTAAATTCTGTATTTCATCCACAATATCTATTATCAGGTGTGATCAATGTAAGCATATATTTTTCAGGGGCAAGCCTCTTAAATACCACATGATACTTGCTTTTTGCTCAGCATATAATACTAAAAAATGTGAAAAATTATAATCTCAACCCTATCTACAGTTGAATATTGTTCTAAAACAATAATAAATAAATAAAATAAGGACAAGAGTTCTTGATGCTTCCATGTAGCTTCAGTCTTGTTTTGTTGTTGTTGTTTCAAAGCTTAAAGGCTTTATGTGATCCAGTCTCTACCTTCATTGGTCCTGCAACTCTTTAGTAGTGATGCCTAAAAATATTTTTAACTCTGCAGAAGCCTAAATGTCTAAAAAGTGACTGAATTCCTCAGGAGTGAGGCAAATCTGTAGAAATGAGGTGCAGAATAGGACCATATCAGTGTAGTGAGTGACATAACACTTGCCTTTGGTTGAAAGAACTATTGAAACAGCACTGTGATCAGTAATTCATTTCTGCAAGTAATCACAGATGTTTCATACTCAAATATGGAGCATTTTCCAATATACAGAACCACAGAATGACTCAGATTGGAAGGCATCTCTGGAGATCTTCAAATTCAATCCCAATGCTGAAGCAGGAGCAGCTATAGCAAGATTATGTCCAGATAGCTTTTAAATATCTACAAGGATGGAGATCCCCCAACCACCCTGGGCAAACCAGTCTAGGGCTTGATTAACCTCACAGTAAATTTTTTTTCTCATATTCAGATGGAACTTCCTGTGTTTGTGCACCAACAAGAATGAAATTCTTTAATCCAGACATAAGTAGTTCCTTGCAATAACATGATATTTCTATAAGATAATAATAAATAATAGCCACAAAAGAGGAAGCACAATAAAGGTGACCCGCACCTCCTCTCACAATACTTGGTACAAAATAAAACAGAAACAGATACTAGCAGCTTAGTGAAAACTCTGGCAGCAACCTTTCGACAAAAGAGAAATCATTTGTAGTACTCAGAACCATACAAAAAACCTTTTCTCTGCTGAATTATGTTCTGTATTTCTGCAGCTATAGCAATGAATAACCTGTTTGGAAACTCTGAAAAACCTTCACATATTTCTAAAAAAAGATTCAGAACCATGCATTTTTAATGTGCCTCATCATTATCTCCAGTTTGGAGACTTGGAGATTGTATTATTTTAGTGCCCAAACCTTTAGCAGCCTTAAATGTCAGCAGTAATTGCTGCCTAGAACACAAGCATGGGCAGTGGTTACAGAAGGACTTGGAAAATAAAAGTAATTAACCCTAAGTTGGTATCTTGTGTGAGGACATAGGTGATTGCACACTCCTTTCATATGAAGAGGCATGTCTATAAAATATTTAAATCATTCCCTTAAAGCTAAAAAGGTTTGTACTGGTGGTAGTGTTAATTGATCTGGTTTGGAAATCCTCCTTAGCTGAGGAGGCATCAACTGCACTAGAATTGACTGTTACTCATAGCTAGAATGTATGCGCATTGGCACAGAGGGTGTTTAGTTATTTTTTATAGTATTCTGACACTTTCTAAAGCAGTTTATCATTTTTCCTTTCATAGTAACATATGCATTATTTTTCCTGACTGCATTCTATTTCCTTACAAAAATTAAGTCTGTGAACTGCTTATGCAGATCCACTGATATCCTAAGATTGAGTTCCCCTTTCAGAAGCAAGTATGATTTATTAGGAAGAAGTGGTGCAGGACAAAAAGCATGGAAATCATTCCTTTTATTATAGCAGATGATTATCACAAGACACAGGCTGAACATAGATCAGACTACTGGAATACCTTAAGCATAACAAAACTGAAAGGGATGTGTATTTTGAATCACAGCCAGGCAGTTAGAGTAGCCAGTAGTTTATATAAAGGTATGTGGTTTGCTCAGTCCTTTGAATAATTAATCGGGATTTGGAAAATTCTAACACAGGTTGAGACTGTAAAGGAAAGAAAATGTTCAAAAAGAGAAAACTCAGAGAAAAGGAAAATGTGCCTTCCTTCTCATGTGCCTTCTCCTCTTAAGAAATCAGGAGATAGCTCTATCTTGAGACTGAAGCACTGAAAGAACTTGGAATGTAAGCATCCATGCCCCTCAGGGAATTATAGATTTATGTAAGTTATGGTATGTCCCAAGGTAAAAATATGCCACTCAGGAAATCTCTAGTTTTTAAAGGACTGTGCTTGATTCACCCTTGCTGGCACAGAGGGTTGCAAATAATTTGAATAATTGCTGCAGATAGCAGATGGTAGAAATATTCCATTAAAATTTTTCCCAATATAGCTTATTTCAACAAGGGGAGGGAGACAAGTAGAGAACATGTTCAAAGAATATCTGGCAGAGTTGTAGCAATAACAATAATAATTTTAAAATAACCTGAGCAGGAAATGAAAAAAAAAAAAGGATGCCAAAACTGCCTTCTTTGGCTGTTATGCTATGAAGGATTCCTTTAGACATGAGTTTTCACCACTGCTATTCCCAAATGCATAGCTGTGGTGGGGTAGAAACAGCCTTGTGCCATCTTACGTTATTATTGGCTTTGGCCAGGACACTGAATCAAAGCCATCTCCTGTTTTTCCCAACTCTGCTCTGTCCTTGCACATCTCTCTTGTCTCTGCTGCATTCTGAGTTAGCTTCTCAAGGGAAATAAATATTTTCTTGAATTGGGCAACCTCCCATGCAATGGGTTGCCCGAGGGCCAAGACCCTTGGAGCTCAGAGCTGAACCGAGTTGATCATCCTTGTACTCCTCTTTACACAGTGGCAGAGCTGCAAGTCAAGGTGCAGTGCATTGCCTGAGAGTCCTGGGCACATAACAACAGCAGAGGTGGGGCACAGGGCCACTGCTGTAGAATAATAAATCACCAAAGCTCTGATTGTCAGGCAGAGCTAGCTGCACTTTTCTAAAATCAGGAATCTGAAATACACTGAGCCTTG
The DNA here is from genome assembly GCA_032353885.1 of Nothura maculosa. Classification (NCBI taxonomy): domain Eukaryota; kingdom Metazoa; phylum Chordata; class Aves; order Tinamiformes; family Tinamidae; genus Nothura; species Nothura maculosa. The sequence goes on along the minus strand of JAUBOD010000971.1, from coordinate 6,090,699 downwards.
CTGAATGCCCTTCCCTGGCACTTCAGTGAATGATCATCAATTATATTTGTCATATTAAAAAATCATGGGAAGGAGGCAGAAGAATCCTGGTCTGAGAATGACAACATATTTTGAAACAGGTGATAAAAACAACATGATTATAAGTAATTTTATTAAATTCTTCAGACTGCTAATGATTCATCTGATCTGCTACTATAAAAACAATTATGAAATAGAGATATGTAGGTTAGTCAATTCTTTAAACATCTCATCAGATCTTCAAGAAAAGAAGCATAAAGCTTCTTGTGGCAAGCGAGACTGCTGCTGGGTAAAATCTATGAAATTTTACTATCTGATAATAAGCAAACAAGATTCTGACTAAAGAGAAGAGAAAGATATAAGACTGAAAAACTTGAAAGAGAACACACACGAACACTTACTTTAGAATTTGATTCAAATATTGGAGTACATCACCAAATATACAAGTTGAAGTAAATTGTATAAATAAGGAGTACAATTTATATTGCAACCTATTTTAGATGCTTTAAAGACAATAATAGGAATAAATTTACAGCAAAATAAATTCAATAAATGAGGAATGTTGTTAGATTAGAAGACATTTTGAATTGTAAAATTTAATTCACACAGTTTTTCACTAGGAGGAAAATGGCAGCATCTACAGCAGCAAATCTGCTTTGTTGCATTGGTTTCACTATGAAAATATTAGTTTTTTTGTATGTGTAGCCCTTTTATTTGTGTACACAACAGGAACTGCAAAAATGGAGGCATCAATTTAGAAGTTTCACTCTACAAAAGCCATGCGTATCCATTACCATCGTGCATACCCACTACTATCTCCCATCTTAATAAAACTAAGATCCAGTGACCAATTAAATCTCCCAAAAGAGTAGGAAAAATAAGCAGGTCAAAAAAAAAAGGTCAAAAGAATTTCTCTTTATTTTTTTAAGGATTGAATAAGTCTTAAAGATCAAGCACATTAAATAATTCATCATCCTTCACTGCAATATTTCTGATCAAATCACCATAGCCTGAATAAAGTTACATGGAATGGAATAAAGTCTATGAGCAAGACTGGATTTCAGAGACTGATTTGCAATAGCAACAGTCTCTTTAGTTTCTTTCTTGAAAATGTCACTCAGCTGAAAAAAAATTGTACGATTAGCAAAAGAAAAACTTTCTGACAATGTGAAAGTGAGGAAGCCTGTTTAAAGTAGAAAAAAATAGCTGAAAGTATTCAAAATATATATAGAAAGAGAATTGCAGTACTCTTGTAATACTAAAAATGTAAATATAAACCCCAAGAGAATGGTAACAAGAATATCCAAACATGAAAATCTGTGGTAACAAGACTGGAAATGTGGCTGGTGTTTGAATTTGTAGTGTGGCAACTGGAAGGATTTTGCAATGACACGCCCACCAGAACCAGCTGGAAGAATACAACAAAGACAGAAACCTGCTGGAATACCTACAGAAACAGAAACAGAAGATATAAGTTTGCTTGCAGATATTTTACAGAATCTTCTTTAAACCAGTGACTTCTATACCTAGCACAAAGGGAAAAAAGATGAAGAATTAAAAAAAGAGGGAGAGAACAGAACTATAAATGCCCATTCCCAAATGGGTTCAAGGACTCTATAGCAAATATAGAGATTTCAATAATGATTCCAGCATTTGTTTTGACAAGTACTCAGATTTATTATTGGCAATAGAGCAAGAAGCGGATTCTCCTAGTCAGAAGCATAAGACAGCATTTTGACATACATTTGTGAAGCAGGCTAATTTTAACTTTTCCTTTTGTGTCTGTTGGCCAAGCTGTCTTCTTGCTGCACAATGCCACCTGCAGGACAGACAGCAATTGTGTTAAAGCCTGAAAATGTTGCTCTGCTCATAGCTTTTAATAGCCATTTACCTTCACAATACAATTAAAATGAAGAAACTAAGCACACGTAAATTCCTGTGACTATAAACACATATGTGCTGCTGAGAAGATCTTGGGCTGCAATCAGCATTGTTACCACCCAAGCAGAAAAGCCAAAAAATGATCATTGTTATGGTCAAAGTGACTTCTTAATCTGTGAAGTTGCTACAGTCGAAGTCACCAGCAAACTTTGGTAAATAAATAGTTTCTAAATTATAATCTTCATTTAAATGAAAAGGAGGAGAGGAAGTTGAAATATGTGCAGTTAAAAAATACTACACACATAACAGAAATACTATAGTAGTTGCCTTTTATAAAGTAATTTAGTTAATTAGCTCTACCAGCTTCCTTCATGCCATCTAGAGATACCACATACCTTTTGGTGCTTGTTAAAGTGGGGAGAGCAGAATTGGGATGGATAGAAAAATGTACTTTAGGCTATGCCATGTGGAATTCTGTGCCTAATCCTTAGCAAATCTTTTACTGATTCATATGACTATCCTTTTAAATCCACAATTGGGATATAATGACTATGAGAGATATTTCTGATGTCATTTTTTTAAGCTTACTGCAAAAAAATGCTTCACAAAGCAACTAAAACTGCTTCATGTTGCACATGGTAAAAGCATGAGGCGCTATCTTCTGTAGACATGCTGAATAAAATCAGAAATATGATCCTTGATACTGGGAACTATCTGCATATACTGTCTAGACAATTGCTCTTTCCAGTTAATTATTGTTAAGCATGGGAAGCAGAATGAGATTTAATATAATCCACTCAAACAAGGAAGAAACTAGATTTTAAGTAGTAGAAAAGAGAAAGATTCTCAGCTGAGTGGTGTAAATCATGGATAAATAGTAAGTAGTTTCAAGCCCTCAGGCTTTGAAAGGGTGGCAGAGTCTGTTGGAAGACAGAGCTGTCTCAGTGGTCTCAGTTTACACAGCACCTTGCACAATATAGTCTTGTTCTTGACAAAAGACTGACAAGGTTAGGTTAGCTATCTAACCATCTTTATCATCAGCAAGCAAAAAGAAATCTAGACAAGAAAAAGAACCAGGGAGCTATAAACTGGACTTGAGGCACTAGGCAAAAGCAAATCTAGCATGTAGGGATGTGTTGTGCAATAGACAGAGGCAGCAGTGTAGGAATTAAGTAAATTAAGTTCAGAAGAAAACAACAAAACTGATAAATTTAGTCTATGAGAAGAGACTGAAGGAAAAGGACTAGCTTAGTTTCAAATAAAAAGGAGGCATAATGAGATTGTATGATATACCGTCATAAACATGACAGTGATTAATTGTTTTCTGTATACTCTAAATATAGAATAAATTGGCATCATTGGAAAAAAGAAATAGATTTATGCAAAGTGTAGGGAAAATCTATTTGTAAAGAGAGTTAAGTCATAGAAAACCTAGGTAATTTAAGAAATTACTGTCCTTAGAAGTACTTAAGAACAAATGAAGCATTATTTGGACTCTTGCCATTTGGACTTGTTCTTATAGTCTCAGATCAAGAATCCTGTGTTTCTATGATGTCAGAGATTCCTCTTGTTTATTTGTTATCAAAAATTAAAAAGGTTCTCATGCAACATAACCAGGATACAGTTTTTAATACAACCAATCTGAAACAGCTAATTTTTAGAAAACTAACCTGATTTGCTCAAAATTTCATAAATCAAGGATCTGTGAAGGGACCAAAAGAAAGAACCACAACAGATAGACTTTTCCAGGTACCAGTTCCTCTTACCTTAAACTCTTACATCGTGATTAATTTTAATATTTTAATAAGTCATCTCCTGAAGAGGCTTATCATTTCCCTCCAACTATGGAGGGTCCTGTTCAAGAGTTTATTTGTGCTCGTAGGCAGGCATTTGGTTGAAATGCCAAACATTTCTGTCTGGTTTTTTGTTTTTTGTTTTTTGTTTTTTTTTTTTCCCTGAACCTGAGCAATGGCCTAGGGCATTTAGGCAGATCGAAAAGTAGGAACTGAAATCAGGACCATCTCTGCCTCTTCACTGCTATTCTATAGAGCTGAGCATTCAGAAAATGGAAGATGCATTTCCAGTTTGTAAACTGACTTCTTGGGCCTGATGCGGTGATTCATACTTAGACACCTAGTACTATTTGAAATGCAACTAAGATGCACTAGAGTATCTGAATCCTTCAGTAGAAGGTACATATGTCATAATACCTACATGTGATCTGTCTGGAGCAGCTAATAGGTTGGATAGTCCTAGGATATCTCTGATGGTACTAAATGCTGATGAGTGAGCAAGTGAACCATGCCCAGACTCAGTCTTCAACACCAACCTAGAAATATTGTAGATACAAAAGGAGATACTGAAACAAAAAGCTCTGTATCTCCTTCTAAAATCCTCCAGCACAGTGAGAAAAGGTCTCGGCAGAGCACAGGACTCGGGGACAAGGAAAGACAGGTCAGCAGAGCTTGGCTCTAAGCAGCACAGTCTGTTCCTTTGAGGAGATATATATGGTCTGGATGACAAAACACAATATAGCATGGACCTCCTCCTCTGAAGCCTCTTGAGGATAATAATGTGATCACCTTTCACTTATTATTATTATAAATAGGTCATTATACAGTCCAGACTTCTCTAGCCTCCCATAACATTACTCCACTAGGAAAATAATAACCTAGTGGTAAATCATATTATTTCTACAAATAATGTGAGAAATTGTGGGTAACCAGAAAGGTTAATCCCTATTTAATCTTCTGTTGCTGTGCTAGTACAGTATAAATCTGATGGAAAATGGAGGGCAGGAGAACATATACATACAATATATAGGCATCTGAAAGTTCGCCTCTTGCTCTGCATTAGCACTGTAATTTCTCATAAAAGACTTGAGAATTAAAAATAACTTGAAATTAATTACTGAAAAAAATGACATCTATCTGCCTTTTCTGGCCTGCTCACATTGGAAGCAAAAGATCAGAGAAAGATAAAAACATCGCTATAGAAATGTAAAAGACATTTGTTTTCAGGATTGGACAAAGGGTCCTAGAAGGATGACAAAAATATTCAAAGGATGCATCTTCTATACACCTAAATGACCCTCGAATAACTCTCTCTGTAGGCAAGACAGCTATTGAAAATACATATTTATTCTCTGCATGTTGTGTTTTGTTGCTCTCTGCTGTTAATATTATGCTTATGACAGCAGACACTGCATAATATGACATTTCAAATGTGTGGCACTGTGACAATGATGTATGAGGAAATATTTACAGATCCAGCACAAGAAGTGAAGCTAGTGCTGAAAAGCAATGACTTGCTTTGGCTGCCATTTCTCAGTTTGCAGGGAAAATATTCAGTAACATTGTTAAATTGGTGTGTATGCACAAATGTGGCTGAAAATAATCATATAGTAGCAATTCATTATGTTAATTACATAAAGAAATCATCTTTATTTTAAAATTTCAATGCTAAAAAGTTGCAAAAACACCACTCGATAACTACAGAGGGAGCAACAGTCTATTTCTTTTGAATGACTCTACATGCCTCTAAATATTTGATCTTCTTCTGGACAACTTTTAAAACAGTTTGTGAGAGGACAATTTAGAAACACAGAATTTTGCTGCTAGGCTTCTTCGCCCAACCCTTGACTAGCACTTCTTGTTCATTCAAGACACATTCTCACATTTTAAAGATTCATGTGCCTTAAGTTCAATCATCTCAAAAGCGTTTTCTTCAAGGTCAACAAGAAATAAAAAGCATATATCAAGATGAAGCAAAATGGAATATTCTAAATGCAAGTGCCTTAAGTGAACTAGAAAGAAACCAATCATGTTCCAGGCAGAAAGAAAAAAAAAAAAAAGGACAAAAAAGGAAGAGTCCCTCTCTAAATTCCCCTTCCTCTCCCAAGAATCATTTGGTTATTTTATATTGGCAGAACAGATTATACAAAAATTATGAAACAGTAGTATGTCCAATAATCTCATTGTAGCTATTGTTGCTACAGAGAATACTTTGGTCTACATTTTTCTGTGGGATGGGTCTTTCTCAGATCTATGTTCTCTGGCAAGGAGAAAAAAGTGAGACTCCCATGACCTTGAGCACTGCTAGCTTTACTTGTTGCACGTGATAGAAGACCTGCAGTCTTCAAGGAGGGCAGCTGACTCAGCACCATTACAACAAATTGGGATGTTATACGATCACAACTGGAACAATTTCAGAAGAGTAGAAGAGTATCAACCGAACTTTTCCTAATAATATATATTCAAGCATCAGTATACACCTAGTCTTTTAGATCTAAAACTCCATTTGTTCAAAGTTGTTGTATATACACTCTAAAAGCAAGTATACTTGTTTCTGAGAAGTTTTGAGAAACTTTTTTTCCCATATATGACTCCAGAACTTTTCCAAGTCAAGAAGCTGGGAAAGGTAGGAGTGTGCTCTCTAATCCTACTTGGGTCAATTCCAAATCAATAAAACACTGAAGTGTGATGTCACAGTCAATGGTAATTGATATTACCCTTCTATATATTAACAATTTTTTCCACTAAAATTAAAAAAAAGAAAAAAAAACACTTATTGAATCATAGAATCATTATGATTGGAAAAGACCTTTAAGTCCCACCATAAGCTTATCTCAACTATATCTACTACACCATGTCCCTAAATGCCTCATCTACACATTTCTTGAACACTTGTGGTGTTCAAGAAGGTGACTCCAGTACTTTCTTGGGCAGCCAGCTCCAGTGGTGACTCTTGCCGTGTAAAAGTTTTTCCTAATATCTAACTTGAATCTCCCCTGGTGCAACTTGAGGCATTTTCCCCTTGTTCTATTCATAGTTATTTTGAAGAAGAGATCGACCTCTGTCTCACTGTAACCTACTTCTATGTATTTGTAGAGAGTGATAAGGTGTAGAGCCTCCCATGAGCCTCTGCTCCTCCGGAGTAAATAACCAAATAATCCAAGCTCCCTCAGCACCTCCTTGTAAGCTCTGTGCTCCACCCCTTTCACCAGCTACGTTGCCCTTCTTTGGACATTGCTCTAGCACCTCAATGTCTTTCTTGTAGCGTGGAGCCCAAAACTGAACATGGTATTTGAGAAGTGGCCTCATCAGCTCCGAGTGCAAGGGTACAGTCACTTCCCTGGGCCTGCTACCTACACTGTTCCTGATTCAAACCAGGATGCCATTGGCCTTCTTGGACATCTGGGCACACTTCTGGCTCATGTTCAGACATCAGTCAACCTATACTCCCAGACCCTTTTCTGCCATGCAGTTCTTCAGCCACTCTGCCCCAAGCCTGCATTGTTGTATGGAGTCATTGTGACAAAAGTGCAGGATTCAGTGCTTGGCCTTGTTGAACATCATACAATTGTCCATCAATCCAGCCTATCCAGATCATTCTGTAAAGACTTTCTACTCTCAGGCAGATCAACTCTTCTTCCTAGATTGATGTTATCTGCAAATTTGCTGAGGATGCACTCAATACCTTAATCTAGATCATCAATAAAAAAAACTCCAGACAATTAAACATGAATCTTGTTCAGTCCAACAGTTCCCTTCCAAGGTGTATTTGTGCAGTAAATATATTTTAACAGACACTGATGGTAACAGTGCCTTGAGAAGGCCAATAGAACTTCTCGAGAACAGAAATATAGTCTGCATTATTTTGTGATCATTGTTAACATTTAACAACAGCTTCCACAATTTTCTACATGTCATTTACATGTGGTTACTGCTTTAAATACTTTCATGAGATGTCAGATGAGAATAAAGAGCTTTGGAGTGGGATAGCATTTGAGGAATTCTATGGACTCAGCCACTTAGGAACATTTTAATGAAGGAAGTGGAAGACAAAAAGAAATATTAACTCTCAGATATGAAGGTCCTTGCAGGCCTATCCCAGGCAAAGAACCTCATAGACATAAGTTGATTTTGATAAAACGGGAAAGGAGGTATCAGTTCTGAATTCAGAGAGCAACAGAATTATATAATGTTCCCTTGCTGAAAAGGCTAAACCAAAGTCTTTTTCCTCCTGTGAGTGACCAATAAGTATCATTTTTTTATTAAAAACATAAATGTTTACAAGTGTTTTTTCACAACACTGACAATCTTTTTTTTTCTAAAACCTCTTCACCATTGCTATTAGGCTGCTTTTCAGTGAGAAGTACATGCTGCATCCTCTAGGAGTACATTCAAAGTTAAGAGGTCTCTCACCTATAAGTGAATATATTTATAGTAAAGACTAAATTCCATAAGTAGAACTTGCAGTATGAGTGACTTCACTGAATTCCTAATCAATTCTATTTGTTATGGCATGGAGCTTCAAGACAATATTTGTTCTCTTCTTAACACAGATGACATCCACATCACAGCATTAGAAGATCAGATTCCAGCTCGACAGCTTGTGACTGACATGTCTTTTGAGGTAACCAAGATAAAGACATGAATAAATCTTTTTATATATGTTTATATTTCACAGGTTGACAGAAAGTGTTTGACATTGAGTAATAGGAATGTGTGGAAAGATAGAAAAGCATTTGCTTTCCTTTGCTTTTAATAGTCTATGCTGTCTTCTAGGATTTTCTCAGAAGTCACAACTCATTAAACTAAAAAGAATATCCCAGATAGATAAGATTAACAAATAATAAAGTAGGTTATGAATATACAGGAGTTATTTGACCAGAGGGGATGATAAGATTTTTTAATTGAATTACAATCATTACACTAATACAAGTTTTACTTTATTATGCAAAAAAATAAACTTTATAAATGCCATCACTTGTGGCATTGTGTCAACATCACTGTCAAGTAGCATAGTGTTCAATCTGCCATTCATATGCTACCCAGTAGCAGCAGAATCAATCACATGTGCATACAACCATGAACTGCTTCACAGAATGGTAGATATAAAAAAGAAAGAAACCGAAAGTGATCTCTCTCCAGGACAGGGAGACAATAAGCCAGGAAGGGGAGAGAAAGTATGGACCAAGATTCCTACATGAAGTGGGAGGGAACAGTTCTATGGGAAAGCAGAATTCAGCAAGTCTAAAAAAAATTTCTGCAGTAATGTCCTTGAAAAATATGGAAAACAAACAAACAAACAAACAAAGTATTGAGTACAAAGTCCAAATTTATCAGAAAAAGAAAGAAGAATATTAGGAAACCAAATTTTATAATATAAAATTGAATAGGAGAGAAAATGTCTCATATGGACAAGTATAGGGTCCTGCACCTGGGGAGGAGCAACCCCAGACACCAGTACAGATTAGGGGTCAACCTGCTGGAAAGCAGCTCCACAGAGAGGGACCTGGGAGTCCTGGTTGACACCAAGTTAACCATGAGTCAGCAGTGTGCCCTCGTGGCCAAGAAGGCCAATGGGATCCTGAACTGCATCAGGAGGAGTGTTGCCCCTCTGCTCAGCTCTGGTGAGGCCGCACCTAGATTACTGTGTGCAGTTCTGGGCTCCCCAGTATAAGAGGGACGTGGATCCTAGAGAGGGTCCAGTGGAGAGTGACAAAGATGATTAAGGGACTGGAACATTTCTTGTACGAGGAGAGACTGCATGAGTTTGGCCTGTTCAGCTTGGAGAAGAGAAGGCTGAGAGGTGATCTTATTAACGTGTATAAATACATGAAGGGAGATTGTAAGGAAGAGGAGGTTAAGCTTTATACAGTGGTGGCCAGTGATAGGACAAGGGGTAACAGGTACAAACTGAAGCACAGGAGGTTCCATCTGCAGGTGAGGGGGAACTCCTTTACAGTGAGGATGACAAAGCAGTGGAACAGGCTGCCCAGGGAGGTTGTGGAGTCTCCTTCTCTGGAGGTCTTCAAAACCCGCCTGGATGCCGCCCTGTGCCACCTGCTCTAGGTGTGCCTGCTGGAGCAGGAAGGTTGGACCAGATGATCTCTAGAGGTCCCTTCCGACCTTGAAGATTCTATGATATGAAAAACTAAAGGACTTTGGAGAGAATACTGTCTCCAATAAAATAACTTTCTTAAGAAGAAGGTGAAATTAAGGTGAAATAAATATCTTGGTATTATAAATACCAAGATGGTAAGACATGGCCTAAAAGATTTGTCAGAACTCAGAGAGCTATAGTTTTCACATAAAATGATAAATGAACAGGTTGTAATGTGCAGAGTTAGATCATCTGATCATAATCGTTCCTTCTGGATGTGGAAATCAGCACTAGCAGTCAGCAACAGGAGTTACAAGTGAGTATTGTTTACCTTGAAAGAATTCAAAAGTTCCCAGGATAAATGCATTATGTGACTCCACTATTAGCTATGGAAAAAGAAGATCAAAGTCTGCTTTCAAAGCAATATTTGAGGACTTGATATTTTGCATTTATTTTACAATCAATTGCTTTCTTGAAACACTGCAAAACTAACTATATTACTATATAAGTGAATAAAGGCAAAACTAGCCACCTGAAATCAAAACAATTAAAACTTTTCATCATAATGTGAAAGAATAATAATCTCTTTAACAACAGACCTGAAGTTATACTCTGACTCATTCAGCATTAACTTGCTTGGTGCTGTTAAAACCAAACTGCATGAAGGAAAAGATAGATTTATATTTTCTTCAATATGAAAAATGTCAAAATTATGGAGAAGAAAGCTGTGTTCAGTCTTGCAGAAAGATGATTCACCACCCATCCGTTATAGTCACTGAAGTTAGACACATTCATTACCCATTATGCTGAGGACTTTTATTTTTCTCCTTTTGGTGAGTAAGTATCGACTTACCCATTTCACTCAACCATCTCCTAAATGCTGCTGATGATGATCAAAATAGTGATAAAAAGTCTATCTGTAAGGAACTCCAGACATTTAAATATATAGAAATAATCTCTGCCAATGATGGAGATTTATATCCCATTCAGAGAAGGATGTATACAAATTCTAAAAATCACCACTTGATACTAAAAGCAAATCATTACGCTCGGTGAATGCTTCTGTTTTAAGATCCTTTCTTTCTTAGAATAGAAGTATTCAGCAATTTTCAGGGGCAGAGTTTATAAAAATGTGAAAAGATGTATAGTGACATGAGAAGCTGACTTCATTCCGTTCTGAACCCTCAAAGACTCACCTTCCATATGGATTGGATTCTGAATAAATAGTAGACTGCTTTTCTAAACTATAAGCCATTGATTTATTTTTATGCAAAATTTAATTTGATTATTTTCTCTAACTTTATTCTTATCAGCAACATTTTTTTTCTTAGACTATTTACTCACCAGTAATAGAATGTAACTAGGAGGCTGGGTATTACCACTAGTCAGTGTGTTTGAATGTAAGAAACTTGATGTTACCTACTAATAAAGGACAAAATCTAGCTAAAATAAATAACAATGATTTAATCAATATATTGCACTGTCATACATAATCCCTGCAGTCCAGGAGCTAGAGAATAAACAAAATTGCATTGAAGATATTGAATTGTACAAAAAAACCTCCTCCAAGCTACTAATAAAAGATTTTCCTTTTATATATATATATATATATATATATATATATGGAGCTAACTGTTTAAGCAATTGTATGAATGGGGAAGTGAGACAGGTTGAATCACTATATTAAAAGCAATAGAATTAAAAAAAGAGTTAAACTGTCACCAAACTTGACCCCAAAAATATATCTAAGAATTTCATAGCTATGGTGTGTACATTGGATTATCTCTTGTATATTTTGGATTTAAAAAATTATTTATTGGTTGTGTGTGTTTACACTTTGATAAACAGAGCTAAAAAACACACCCACCAATTCTAGGTTTGTTTTGTTTTGGCAACCTATTTTAGCTATTCTGTAACTGGCTTCTGTTCATTTTTACTTAAAACCCAAGCTCTACGCAGCAGTCTGATACATGGCCAGGCACTTGTAGAAGCAGTGAGTATAGCAGGTTTTCCAGAGCTGAATTGTAACTGGCCAAGCTGATGAAGTAAGCGCCAACTCATTTAACTTAACCTCAGAGCATGTGGGAAAATAAATTACTTTAAATTGCTGTTGAACAGTTAGAACATTTTAGCTCTTAGTGTTTTCCTCTTTACTCCTTAAGCAGATACCTGAATGATATCATATTCAGAATGTATAAACACTAAGAAACCAGCACCCATAAGTATTGAAATGTCATTACTCATGTAAAATTACCTTGATAATAATTAAGAGAAAGAACAATTAGATGGTTTTGACCTGAAAATTAATACATGCTAATATTTTTATATACTAATATATACAAAGAATTTTTATATACTTTGTTTATATACAAAGCAAATCTCTTATTATAACTTCTGGAACCTCTGGAACCAGACTGGATCATTCACATTGCACTACTCGATCTACTTGTCTTTCAGTAGTTGTCTCCTTTGATTTCTGACCCAACCAACACCCCTAGATCAGAACTGAATGACAGCTTTCCAACATTTCCAGTTAAATGAGATAAATCCCATCCTTATTGTCTAAGTCTGTACCTAATAACCAAGAGAATATCCCGTATGCTCCAGGATTTCTACTGTTAAACCAGGATCCTGTTGGCCTTCTTTTCTGTAGAAGTAAGATAAACTCCTACGGTCACAAGCTGTAGGGGTCAGGTTGTAGCTTAAGATAGCATCACGATAGTTTTAATAATTGCAGTTTATAGCAGTACAAACTTTCATGGCTAGAGATATGCTGGTGCAGCTCAGCACTGTGCTGCAGAGAGGTGCCTGAGGTTCCCCGGAGAATATGAGACCAGAAGCAACAGAGCTGCCTAAAGCAAGGCCTGCATCAGCTTTTCATCACAGCTAATTAGCTACATTAATTCAGCACAATCTCTGTGATAGATAGAGGCTATGTGGATCAAAGCTAGCTCTGCTATGTCTTCATTTTAAACATAATCAGGGTACCTGGAAACTCATATAGACTTTACTAGATTGTACCTTGAAAGTTGTTTCTGCAGCTAAAGGATTAGAAACACTTTTTTTCATGTGAAAAGCTATTTTCTGGAGCAGAGTTCAGGCCTAGTGGAGATAAGTGAGGAGACTGTACAAGGACAAGCCCTCTCCTCCGTATAGGAGAGAGTCTATTGAACCACAATAAACAAAAAACATATCCATATCTAGGAACTCATGTGGCTGTTTGTCTTCAGAGTATCATCTTGTTCCCAAATTCCTATATGCGCAGAGTAGCTTAGAAAATAAAGACGAAAACAGCTGTCTCTTATCTCTTCAAATCAGATGCAAGAATTAAACCACGTGCGGTAACCAGGTATTATGCAAAATATTTGTGCTTTTTGGCATAGATTTGACAGAAGTCTTTTTTGAGAGGAGAGTCCCTTTGTGATCTCCAGAGGATCCAGGGATCAGCTCCATATTTGAACATGGGACGGCTGAGGTCTGGCACAGAGTTGTCAGAATTTTTCCATTCTTCTGTGCACTGTTTGGTTTGGTCTCTTTCAAAGTGAAGTATGAACAGAAAAATTAGCTAAGGGCTCACCTAACAACCACTGAATGCAGTGCTCAGTGGTGAGCAGGCCAAAAGGTTCAAGAAAATCATTAATGATTCAAAGATTATACTGTAACTATATAAAAACACCATTTGTCTGAACCTGCCTAAGCACCTTGATTTTATCCTGGATCACTGAGATTAGAGCAGCAGTTATGCAAGGAGTTTAAAATAGCTTTATTCTTTGCTACACTTTGCCTACTTTTCTTGGCATGACTCATAGGCCAAAAAAAAGGATTGAAATTACTTTTCATTTAGTTTCTTGAGGTCTGAAGACCAAAAGTTGAAAGTGATTCATATTTATTGAACTAATAAAAATGAAAATGGGAACTAAAATCTGCACATGTCTATAATCAACTTGTCTGTTTGCTGCATATATACATTTTTCCCCACACATCTTCATCTCCTTTTTTCCTTAGATTTAGTCTGTACATTATTTTGGAAAGAGACTCAGGATGTTTGTCATATCTAATTGAGAATATCACCATAAAATCATTAACAGAAAAGGCAGAGAGAGACATTCAAGAGACTTCTGACTCATACATAACATTGTAAGTAAAGAGTCAATGTCTCTTTTTCCGGGTTTTGTTGGCAGAATTTAGAATGACGCAGAATTATGTATATGATATCGTGAGATATATATATATATAATATGTCTACGACATCTAAGGTCAAGGAGCAGCTTAATACAAGGAACAGCACAAAAAGCAAAATCATCTCCTTCATAAGCACTGTTCTGGGCAGTGCTGAAAGACCACAAATGAGCTTCATATTCCTTTTCTGGTAATGCCCCAAGTATAGGCAGGTCTCAGCAGGAACAGATCTTCAGCATCATCTCCCCCAAAAGCTCCAGAAAAAGTGATAAGAAACAACAGGAGCACAGAGTTAGACTCCTGTCTAACTCTAGTAGACTCTGTCTAGCATGGAAGATAAAAGCTGGTATGGGCCTTGTCCAGGTTTAAGCTCTGCATTGTACCATCACCAGTCCTAGCAGGTTAACGAGCCTTGCACTCCTCCTTTCCCCATAGCAGAAGAGAATACTGCAAAGCTCCTTCTTCCACTAAATAAGATCATATCAATTACTGGAAGAATATGCTAGAATATAGGCTTATGGTTGTTCATTATTTCCATGGAACAAAATTCATCTATGTCTGAAATTTTATTCTAGAAATGATTTGATATGAAAGAAAAGGGAAACAACAAAAAGAACAATAAGAGTATTGAAAAGAGTACCTCTATAGAGATGTTAAAATCTTTCTTATCCATAGTTACAGTAAATATATTAGCCCACTCATTGACATTCATTACTGCATATATACAAATCTTTAGTAAATTTGACCTTACTGAACCCTGATGCATTTGAAAATCCCAGTGAAATTGTATTTAGGATATGTAGGAAAATATTCTGTGATATATTAGCACATTACTGCCTCTCACAAAGCCTCTAAATACAGCTCTCCTGTCTACCAAACTGTCTTGGAAATAAACATCAGGTGTGCTTCTACCTGAGTTAAGTTATCCAAAGGGACAAACAAACTTTCACCTAGAATAAAGAACTTTCTATGTGGCTAAAAAGCTGCATGAGACAGGAAAAAAAAATGAAGAAATCAATTCAAGCTCTGAAATGAACTCTTTTATATATGTGTGTGTGTTGTATAATTTATAGTCGTAGACTCAGTAATTATTCTACCTTCTTTCAAATGTCTAATGGAAACAGGCTTCACAGTTGATCCCATATCTTCATCTCATGGGATATAAGAACAGCTTGATCTACAAACAGAAGTGCAAATGAACTTACTTACATCATGCTTTAATTTTTAGTAACATGAAAGAATCAATTTTACAAAAAAAAAAAAAGCCAATAAATGATGCAGCTAAAAAGAGAGAAAGTACCCGAGTAGTTTTACTGGTACTTTACTATCTTTTTAGGCAGTTTAGGGTTTGTTTATCTGTCTGTTTTCTGAGTAAGAGAGATAAAATAGATTTGTGCGTTGTCATCCAAAATGATGCCTGGCTGCACGTACAGAGGTTCCAAATCAGATTCAACAAACACAGCCCCTGAAGCAAACATTCAGCAGCACCAGCTATAGCTCAGATTTTTTAAAATGCAAATACTAATAAGATTTTTTTCAGAGGGGTTATATGGTTTGTTACAGTTGCTTCCTTCTATAACTAATGCATTAGTAAATTTTACTTTTTAATTCTGTTGCTATGTGGATAATTCTAATTCTCCCTGTCAGCCTATCGTTGCTATCAATTTTGTATTTAGGAAAAATATGTGTTATTCAATTGATTCAAAGGTTAACAATTTATTTCTTATAAAATTACATGAATGTTATCTTCCAAAAATTCTAGATTTCAACCTGGAAGCAAGCACTTTTTAATACATATTTTAATTAAAACTAAAAGTGATGCAACCACCCATAGACAATGAGACAGCCGAAATTATTGTCAGTTTCTTTCTATTTACTGGGAAGAGAGAAAGAGGATTGAAAATACAAAATTAGTTCCAGTCTTAAAAATTAAATGACGTGAGCCATTCGGCTTTACTGTAATTGACACTGAAAGTTAAGCTAAACAAACAGATAATCTTCCCCCACAACCACCAAAAGCAAACTTAAATTTTAAAACTCATCTCCAAGCTCTGAGTTAATTTACTAAAATTATAACATAGTCTCCAATACAGAGACTCCAATTCAGCAAAACACTGAATATTCTCCTTTCCTATTGATTACCAACAATGCTTTCCAGGGCTGCATCCGTGGCTTTTATACCATGTTTTGTAATATGAAATAATCATATTCATAACTGAATATCAAGATATAGTTATTTTGCCATTCAGTGGTGAATAGAGCAAAAATCTCCTTTCAGTACAGTTCTTTCTACCACTGTAAGAATTTTAGTTGACTGTTCCTCACTGCATCCTCACTCAATACAGACTGGCAGAGCAAGACCAGACCTGATGGTTAACCAAGCTGTACTGCATAATACCAGCTTAGCAAGACTGAAACAGTGAAGACTCAGTCCTTTTCCTCAGACAATCTGATGGATAGCTGCTGACTCCTCTGTTGCAAGACAGTTAAGCAGAGTAATTCCCCTTTTAATATAGGTGATTACAGATCAGTTTGAAATGCAGCCCTGGGGTAGCTATGCAAAAAAAAAAAAAAAAATCAAATACATGAACAATAAATCTAGTGTGAAAAGTACCAATGTAACTCCCTTGTCTAAATGTGCCCTGGTTGCTTATAGACGTATGATATGCAAGGGAACAGGATGTATATTGATGCCAATATGTAAAAGCAATTGTACTGACATGAAGAAGGCTAGGTCAAAACAACTGTTCTAGCTGTGTGCTAATTGTGCAGCCAACCTTGCGTAAAACACTCTTCTGCAGGCATTTGTATCATTTAAAGCTTCTCAGCTTACTCTTCAGCAGGAGGCCCTATGTAAATAAAGTTATATAAAGTTTTTTTTTTCCAGAAGAAAGGGAAAAGGATAAACTCCTCTGTTTTATAAATAGGGAAAAGAGGTTCAAACAGATAAAGCAACTTGCCAAATACCACTCAGGACATCTGTGGCATAGCAAGGCACTAACACTAGACCAGAAGCTCCTTAGTTTGGTGCTTTAACTCAGAACCTATGCCTGCCTCACTGAACAAATGTAGAAGGTAGTGTGGATGTTTTACTTGCCACTCCATTTTATAATGTTAAACCTATTGATGAGATGGAAAAAGATACTGTAAAATCATTCAACAGAGCAACAAAAATCAACATCACACCCCACAAAATATTACCAATAATATTGATATTTAAAATGTTATAGAGATGATTTTAAACATCTGTACCACTGCTGATTCAGCAGTCCAAAACTCTATATACTTATGGCGCTTCAAATAAACAGAAAACCACATTGAGGGAAATAGCTGACAAAAACTTTAAAGCTTAAAATTTAGTCCACAGACACGTTCCTACTATTTTCTGCTTCTTGCAACCAGGCTGTAAGGTTCTGATTTTAACATAAATTGCTTCAAAACTTGACTGCATCCTTTCAATGTCAGACAAATGAACAAGAATATTTTCTGCTCAAATTCCTTTACATTTATAAAATATAACTTACCCCTCAGCTAGTATCAGTAAAAGGAGATTCTTATTTCAGATTTTGCCTCCAACAACATAATTCTGGCTTAGTTATTTTCCTTTCTCTTCTCAGCTACTGGGCAAGTACAAATTCATACAACTAGTCAAATCCTCTAGCACAAGGCACTTTTGATCAGAAAACATCAATAAGATAGCATTTTAAGCACATGCTTAATTTTAATCAGGAACTTAAATGAAAATAAAGTCACTCGTTTCTTCCCACTGAAGACACCACTTACTGGCATCAGTCACTGGAGAGCTGATTGTGAATCCAAGAAGCAGATTATTTTTCCCCAGCTGGAGGAAGCTGCACATGTTAGACCCCTGGGTCCCGCTCTGCACCTGCAGCTCCAGCTAAATGAGAGTCCTCTTGCCTGAGCTGCAGCTCAATTAGTTCGTAGGCAGGTGAAGGCATTAGGCATCTGTCCAAATGCAACAGAATCAGAATCTGAAAGAGAGAAACAGAGAAGCCTTAAGATTTTGTTGTGGCAAGTCAGTCTACAGAAGTTTTAGAGAGAATTAATGGAGGCAGGAATAATCTTCAATTTCATCATTTCATTCAAAAGTTTTAAAATGAAGACCAGAGATATAAGCTCAGGATTTCTTTCTTGGTGAAGCAAATCAAACCTTCAGCCCATTCTTTTTACTTCATTCTACTTAATGAATGGCAGTGCGATACAAACTCTCTTATTCCCCTTTGAGTCTTTTCACAAATTATTAACCCAAGAAAAAGACTTCTGGGTTCTCCAACAATGCTAAGTTGAAAATAAACCCATCCTTTCTCATCATTAGAATTGTAATGCACATATTATCATGTAATGCAGACACTAGCAGAGAGGCATTTTCCCATGGTAGACACAATGGGAAGTTTTATTACATAATGAAGGTGAAATATTTCTTCCTACCATATAATCAAGTCACGGTACTTGCATACACATTTTATATTAAAGCATCCACTTTTAAAAATTTTAAGGTATATCTCTATTTTATCCTCCAAGAGTTTTCAGATGTATCACAAAAGTTTGGTTGGTCTGAAGACATGAATCAGAGCAAGCTGGCTGAGGATCATTTAAAGTTAAAGGATGTATTGAGCAGCTAGATGAAAAAATGCTAAACTTAATTTCTGCCAAAAAGTTAATTTAATGCAAAGATTTCCAGATTTGACATTTTCAAGTTTTGTGTTGGAAATTTGTCTTAGAGGTTGCTGCCATTTCCAAAGAAGGATCAAGAGTCACCAAGCAAGAGACTGACCACAGTCAAATAGACAAACAAGTCATTTGCCATTTGTCTGTGATCATTCTCCCGTTGAAAAGAGGGCCCCTGAGAAGATGGTCTGCAATATCTATGTTCCAAATCATAAAAAGCGGAGATTCACTCATTTATTTACCATTCTGTACTTTTAGTTTCCTAAATACTTGAGTATTAATTCTTCCAGGATGTTGGATCTCCATTTTTGCTTTCATTAATTGCTGGCATATTACAAAATATTTTGGCAATTTTCAAAATTCTTTGGCCAAGAGCAAAAAGAAAAGCTCGGTCCAAATGAGTTTTGGCTCACCAACAGGTTTGCAAACCCAGCTGGTAGCTCAGTAAGCCAAACTCAGTTCTGGCATCAGTACGCATAATTCCATCAAATTGGGTGGATCTGTGCCCAGTTTCACATGGTCTGCTTTAACCCTGAACTTTAAGCTACTCTTGGAGAGATCTCAAAGTTGCTTCCACTTATTATTTTGTACCACAAACAACTGTAAAACTATTTAGCATCAATTTAAAATCAATTGCACAACACCATAGTTACCCAGTCATCTAAATACATTTCATATAAGTAGTGCTCAATTACACTGGAGGAAGGAGGAATCATGCAGAGAAGAGAATCATCACCAAACAGATGGATGTCAATAAGAGATGGAATCAATAGAAGATTTCATGGAGCATTAGCAAGTAGATATATTTTGTGATTTACTTCTCTGCTTTTGATTAAAACTAACTTTTAAGCTTCTTTTCACTATTCTTTTTTCATGTCGCTTTGTCAGTTATTAACCCAAGATACTTTTTCTTCAGTAGAATTACTCTGTACACAGATCCCATGATAATCAGTGAAAAATTTTACCTTGTTCTTGGCAGAACTGTTCAAATAAGAGACTCTAACCAACAGCAAGACCAGTAGAAAATTTTGTCTTGACATGGTCCTAGGGGTGGATTTCACTTCTGTATCTCTCTCATCATTCTTCTGGTTCACCAAAGCAGCTACAGCAGCACTGTTGGTCCCAGGTAGAAGTCCCAGGCACTGATCAGCAGATGGCATGGCTGGCACAGCAAGCCCAGAATTGGCCTACACTGTGTTGTGGAACACAGGAAAACTGTCCAGCAGGTCACTAAAGACAAATGGAGGAGCACTGAACTAAGTTCATCATCCGTGAACAAATGTCAGAGGAAAATCTCTGACTACATTCCCAACTTAAGCACTCTGAGAGCACACTTAGCAATGCCTTGTATAAGACAAGCAACTTGAATGGATCTTAGCAACTCATTGTATTTGTTAAATTTTAATAAGAGCTCAAGAGCAATGGCAGAAACATGTGTACTGAAGGAATACTTAGGGTGATGAAGAAAAAAACAGCTGAACCAAAAAAGCGAATAAGAGTGTCAGTGCCAATGAAGGGTAAGCATAGTTAAACTCCATTTCTCTTATTTCAGCATCTGCCCAGGAGAATTAGCTTATAGATTCCTAGATATTTATTCCACTATTAGATAGATACTTTATTAGAATTGCAATTTATTCTTAGAATGGAACTTCAATTTTGTGCTGCACATATGTGTAAACAATTAAGTGAAAAAAAAGGATGAGTTTTGGATTGTATATTTGAGAGTCAAAAGATAAAGTCCACTGTAGCTTCACGGAGATTTTATACATGTATGTAATTTAAGAGCAAGAAATGGCTTTTCTTTCTGCTTCAGTAATATCAGAAGTTTTAGAGGTCTGCATCCCAACAAGTTGTTGATAGGATGAGCTTATGTTCATCTTTGTTATTGGTATTATTATGTACTTTTCTACCAAACCTTTGTTACCTGTATTAGTTCTGTGCTTATCTATCATGATGTAATTTATCAGTCCCCTACCTGTGGGAAAGGAAATGTTTCCTTTTCTTCTTTCTTGAATGTTATCTGCTCAAGACAAAATATAACGCCTGTTTTCTAATCCATTACTTATGAATAGAAAAATAACACTATATTTGATACTGTTCCTCTTTGTGAATAACTCAGCTAGTTAACTTTCTCCACTGAGTATAGAATTAATAACTACAGAATAGTGTGGGCTGAAAAGAACACACAGAAGAGAAAGAAAACAAGAAACAAGATAAATTTGTTTTTGTAAACAGAAAAAGTAGAAAATGAAAACCATTCCCTTTACAAAGCACCAGAGACTAGCAACCCCAGATGGACTTCAGATATGTGCTCGAGTCTCTGCTGGAGAGGAATGGGGACAGGCAGGTATCTCTGTGTGTGATAAAATGCCTTCAGAGGTCTTTCTGGCTAACACACCTCCATGACTGCCTGCTGCTTGGGACTCAGCACTCCTTTATGGGGGGACCATGCCCCATCTGGCACCATATGCCATGCCATATCTGGCACCATTTGTATCAAGGAGAAGAAACAATTGAATATTTGACAAATATTCAGTAAGCAAATACAGGAAGACTCAAGTCATTCACGAAGTGAAAAAAATGTAAAGCATTCAGTGTGACTTTCTGTCCCAGGCAAGGTGCTGAGCCAAGTTTGGGATGCAAGCCTGTGCTTCTGTGTGCATCCTGCTCTCTTCACCATGCACAAACACACTTCAGAGTCCTACAAACTGCTACCATAACAGCAGTACAATAACAGGCCTGTGAGTGACACAGGTGCAGCTATTCTAGAAAAACTACATTTCTGTGGAGAGATCTGAAAACTTTCCCCGTTATTTTTGTATTACAGATTGCCTCAGCAAGGGCTTTGTTAGGAGACATCAGCATAACTATACCAGCATAGCCTATAGCCTTCCTGTTCTGCTCTGGCCTAAGCAGTTGCTCTGCCCCTTTTCTCTTCAGCAGCAATTCCCTTTTGCTTTCTCCTTTAACTTCCTACTTCAGCCTTGGTCAACAGCTGCCCCTGTTGTACAAGGGTCTGCAAGGTCAATTACAATAACTTTGAGGGGAAAATAAAAACAAAAAGAGAAAAAAGGGTGAGAAGAAGGGATTGAGGAGAGAAAGAAAGGGAAGAAATATGTGAAGAGAAAATGGAGATAGATGAAGTGGAGGAGATGTGTAAAGAGGGAGGGAAACTTCCTCATGGAAGAGCAACAAGGCAGAGCAGCAATGAGGTCCTGTCTTGCTCTGCACATCCTCTCCAATGAGACAGCTGATGTTGTTCATTACAAGATTTTTTTTCTCTTAACAGTAAATATTTTTCACTGGGACTCACTCAAACTCCCAATGAGTTGCTCCTGCTCATATCGCTATGAGCATTGACTCAGGTAAATTAATCAGGTGCTAATGTTGTACTTTGATTGTTAGGCTTTTGTTCACATACATTATTGGATAATACTTATTGAACGTTTAGATGACTATTATCTACCTTGTAGTGTATGTTTTTTTGCAGTGTTTCTGTAGAACAAATTAGCCCTACAAAATGAGGAGGAAGGTGGATGAGATGATTCCAGTAGTGATTGTTTCCCTTGAAATTCTATAATGACACCATCAAAGTTCACAGTTGCAAATCCATCCGAATAATATAGGTATAGCAGCATGGGAACAAAATGGAATAATGGAAAAATACTGCCACAGCAGCTCCAGGAGAAAAAAAAAAAAAAAAAAAGCCTCAGTAGCTTCAGAGAGAGTTTACAGAGTTTAGATAGCTGTAAGTTCCTAGCATTACTAAGACTGCAATGCCTACAGCTTCAGGCAACACCCCTGCATTATAACATACTTCAAAATTAGCATCCCTCCCCTCCACGAATTCTTTTCTTTCACATGCAGTCAACCTTCCTATCCTTACCTTTCTTATCTATTCTATCTATTCTTAGCTTTTCTATCATATGCAGATATGTATCGTGTAATATATATGAATAATTTATTTATAATTTAGTCATAATAACAATCTCATGAAATTTCCTGATGTAGCTATCAATTCTTATAGAGGTTAGCAATGCCAAAACTAGAAATGGATCTGCAGATTATAATAAAATTCAGTTTTATGAATACAAAAGAACTGTAAAAAGATTGTTTTTCTCTCATCCTATCCTTGAATTAAGCTAGGAGGCTCACTGCATTTCTGGTTATTAAAGGAAGGGCAGGTTTATGACAGAAAACAGAATCCAAAACAGCAGGGGGATCTCAGCAAGGAGGCAGAGGACTGAATGCACATGGTGAGGAAATTATCCTCTCGTCTTCTGAACTGCTCCCTCTGGATCACATTAATGACATGCATTAGTTGTGTGCATCAGCACAGAAAAAAATGAGCTATGTCTCTGCACAATAAATGACCTCTTTATAGAGAAGTATTAGGTGGGTGATATAGACAGCAGAAGCTCAGCTTGATAAAAAAAATATGTAAATTGACAAAGAAAACATTTGTGAACTTCACTTTATTTCCAAGGATTAACTCTAATCTCTCCATTTGAATTATGCCCTCATGCTCTGTTATGGGCAAGCTAAATCTAGAAAGGTTGCAGTAAGATGGGCTGCTTTGCTGAGATGTTGCCCATGTTCTCCAGCTGCATTGTCCAGCCAAAAGACTGTGATGGATGAAATAACAAAAATAGGTGTGGGATCAGACTGAGTTGTGAATGTTTCAAACTGAGCAATAGCTTCAGAAAGAACAAAGTGGCATCTCCAGTGGCATCATTCTCCACTGATAGAAGTCCCATAAGCTCACCAGAGTCCCAGCTCTTCCCTTGTGCTTTCATGGTTTCATCCAGAGAATGGGGTAAACCTACAGGAGTTACAACTCCTGAGCAACAGGAGCTAACCATGTCCTTACATCACAACACAGACAAGTAGAAATACTATTTCATTACTTTTTTAAAGGGATTGTGCAGTTCATAAAAACAGATTCTTACAGGTCTGCAGAATGGGAAAATCCTGTTGCATTGAAGTATATCTACACATTGCTCTTTACAGATGGATAGCAAGAGAACATTGGATGAGGCTGAAGAAGCCTGAGCAGGACTGCATTTCTACTACATCACTAGAACAAGCTTTCTGACAGTATGTGCACTTATTAATCATAACGTTTGTGGTTACTGTAGAAAGGGTAACTCACTTGAAAAAAAAAATACGGAAACCAGAAACAAATTGTCAAAATGTTCCTTCTCTCTACAAAAGTTGTTCTTTGGAATATAACATGCTTTTATTTTTTGTCAGTTGCAAGCCATTTCCAGACTAATTTGCAGTACTTGATGCTCATTTCCAAAATGCTGATGTCTGTAAACATCCAGCACTCCTGGATTGCTTCTAATCAAACCTAACTGCGACTGATAAGTCATAGTTATAAAATCTGGCAGGTGAAAATGTTTAGCAGATGATAATTTTCTTTCCATGAACAACCTATCAACTTCATGTTGAAAGGAAATGAAAAGAAAACAAAGAAAAGAAGGTTAGAAGAATAGCTTCACAAAGTTGGTAACAAAAGCAAATCTTTCAGCTTTCTTTTTTGCATACCCTCATATGGAAAAGTACTGTACCACATGCCAACACAATATGGTAATTGCCCACTTAAATTCCTCAATGTCCTTAAAATTTCCTCTCACTATAAATCACCATAGGAGAGAGTTGGCTTAGACCATGAGATCCTCTAAAATGTACAAAGCCACCTCTGAAGCCTTGTTCCTTTTACTGAATGCATCTTATGTTGGCATTTATCATTGTTTCCAGATTTTAAAAGCAGTTTTCTCTAAAAGTAACTCTGTAATCAAGATATTGTGAAAGTTACACTTTCGTCTTCTCTTACAGATTTACACATTAAATTTCTCAATATGGTAATGAAAGGGCTTTTTCTTCCAACTCTCAGACCTACAAACTCACTCTGGGAAACGGAAAAGTCACAATATGTTATTTTCAGCTACACATTGGTATCTGTAGTTCAGATTTCACTAGCCAGATTTATCCATTAGCTGGGCTTCTGCGAATTTCTTACTCTTAAATTAGGCTTTATTTCCTTAAATGGTTCTGAGGAAAAATATTTCAAGTTTCTGTAGCTGAGATTGTAATTAGAGGCTATTCTGAGCACCATAAATGCAAGAACTTAAGACCTTGATGAATATTGTCCTGCTATCAATCCCTGTCACTCTCCAATCCCACTCCATACACTCTTGTCCAAATCTCTTCACAGAAACTGCTGGGATGCTTGTTTAATATTTTCTAAAGTATTTTGGACTTAAACTTCTGACTCAGTCATGCCTTCTTCTTCCATGGTCTATGTTTTGCATAATGACATGTTGTACATCTTATCAGTCTTTCTGTTCTGGCATATGGTCATGCATTGTCTTTCATGACTGCAATATGTTGTGAGACTTAGAACAGGACAGACAAACCTTTCTGTATGCTGCTCTCCTTGCTGAAACTAAGTACATGTTTTTGCCATACTAAAAAATTGCAGAGGCAATTATTATTCTCCTCCATTCTCCAGGGTTTGCAAAAAGTTACAAGGCCTCAAGGTTGGCTTAGATTCAAACAATTAGGGCCAGTCAGTCTGGAATCAAGTGCAAGCTCAGGCCTACCCTGAAAACACAGTCTAACTACTGCACAAAGCTATATAAAGAATGGATTAGTTTGACAGGTAAACAAAGGAAACTCTTGCCAGACCTGCCAATCAGGGGCATTTCATGAAAACTAATTTCACCTTTCAACTTTAACTACTGAGTCTTTGTGAGCTCGCTAGTTTCAGACCAGCTAACAATGCAGCAACTCTAGAAACCCCAGAAATTTCTGCAGCATAACATTTTTACTTGTTTGTGAAAACACTTCAGAGTAAAGTAGACAGTCAAGACAATGTGAAATTCACTGATTGTTTCAATGTCTTGACTGAAAGGAGCCCCAGAGAAATCTGGTAGATCTCTGTGCTTATTTGGGTGCACAAAGCTGCACAGCAGTTCTGGTTCATTTCTGAAACACCTGATGGCAGCTCATCATGCTTATTTATTTGTTCAGGTCTATGTTCAGGTTCAAATTCCCTCAGATAACTCATTGACAATGATGCCATTATAAATATTTGTAAATGTCAGAAACTATGCTCTTGGTTAATTGTATATTACTTATACTCTATTGCTTTAAAAATGATACAGTCTTCTCCTATTTAAAAGTAGACCTTTTTATCCAGGGCATCCAAATTCAAGAATTTAATTGTTTTGAAATTTCTTTCATGACAGAAAAATCACAAATATACTTTAGGAATTCTGATTCCAGATAGAAAGCTTTGTTTTACTTCTATGTCATATTTAAATATGAAAAAAATCTACAACAAATAGCCATTCTTGATTGCAGACCTGGGCATGCCAAAGGTCTTGGCTAAATAAAGGAATAACTGTATCCTCTGTAACCACTCTACAGCAAGAATGACTGTGACAAACTAGCAAGAAAAATTTCTCTTTTTAGAAATAATTTTGTGCTATTGTATATATTGTATATATGTATATGTTACGATTCCCAAGTATTCGGTAGCATAGCATTATGTGAATAAATCCCAATGGGCTCAGGGGAGACCTTATCACTCTCTACAAACACCTCAAAAAATGTTTTAGTGAGGTGGGAGTCAATCTCTTCTCCAGAATTACTATCAATAGGACAAGAGGAAAATGGCTCAAGTTGCACCAGGAGAGGTTCAAGTTAGATATTAGGAAAAGTTTTACACAGCAAGAGTGTTGAAACACTGGAACAGTCTCCCCAAAAATGAGGTGGAGTCACCATCCCTCACAGTGTTCAATAAATGTGTAGATGAGGCACTTAGGGACATGGCATAACAGGCATGGTGGTGATAGGTTTAGGTTTGGACTTAATGATCTTAAAGGTATTTTCCAACCATAATGATTCTGTGATTAGTAAATAGACAAATTGAGTTTCTAAGATTAAAAACTTGAAGTTCATATATTCATTTAATTTATTCAGGCAAAAACATCTTCATATAAAACGCAAGAATTCTTGACAAAGACCTTTATAGAATAGCAATAAGTGCCACTAAGAATAGACCACCACCAGAACTGACAAGACCAGAATTGACAAGAGATACAAGAACATACCTAATATTAAATATTAAAAATTATAATGTACTTCAGATCAGCATAAGCCTTACTGCCATAGTGAATGGAATTCCATCCAAGATACAATAGGAGCAATTCATATGTTCAAATTTAGTATATTTTTCTCCTTCCCTTCTGTTTATATTCTGCCAACAAAAACAGCAACAGAAATATTTGGTTTTCAACCTAATCATCAAGGATGCATACTTCTGTAAATACTTAGTAACAAACCCCAGCACAAAAAGGTCATTTTGAATCTTAAAATGTGTGAGCAATAATCCAAACAACAAAAATGTGTATTTTTGTCATACCCACCTAATGAAAATCAGGCTGTACAAAAGAAAAAAGTATCATTGTAACAAAAAAAAAGAGCAAAGAAATGACTTCTAAAATCAAACAAGTGCTCAGCTATACAGCTGGTTCAATGACCCAATTTTGCATTAATGTTTGGATTTATTAGGTTAGGACTAATGTTAGTGATAGCAGATAATATTGTAAAAATAGGGGTCTCACTACTTGGGAGAGAGGGAATGATCTAACCAATAGAGATAAATATGATGATCAGATTTTGTCAAAGATATATATGTCAAAAGCATTGAGTTTTCCTATATTCGAGGAAAACATCCTTCTTAAACAATCTCACTGCAACTTATATTTCTTGTTAACTAAATATGATGTATGAAAATCTTGAGACCAATACACTGCGTAATATTCTGTAGGCCTGTACATAGTCTAAAGTAATTCTACATTTATAAATTTTTCGTATATGGAAATTCTGTTTAGAATGGCAACACTCCTAATCTAGATACTCAGACATTAAAAACAGTCTTTATGTGAAGAGTTAACTCTATTCTAAAATACAGCTTATATTATGAGAGCAAAGCAACTCTTTTCCTGGTATGAAGACATCATCTTTAGAGCTAGTGAGGGGACTAACCAGAAAATCCTTTTAAGTGATGACAAAAAAAAAACAATGATCCTGACATCTGAAAATGATAAAGAAGGAAGACGCAAATAAATTCCTTATTGTCCCCTTCTGAATGAATGAAAATGTGAGTTTTTTCACGTGCTGGATGAGTTCAAATCATCTCCCTTATGGTTTATTTGAACTTTTCCAGAGAAGAGGAGACTTGTCTTCCCACATTTTATTACTTATAGCACTGATTAGAAGGAATATTCCTACCTTCCTGAAATATATTACGGGTCTCTGACAATATCTCCCAAACACCTTTATTGGGATCCTTTTCTGGGACTCTTTCTTCCAAAATGGCAAAGGTGACCCCATAGAGCTGAGGGAGAAGATGCAACCAAAGAAATGAAGTACCATTAGCCGTAGAGAGGACACTGGCTTAAGCCAACAACCAGTGATGAGGAAACAGTCTCATGGAATGGTCAATGTACTTTCTCCAAATGCAAGATTCAAGAATATCATTTACGAGAAACATGCATTGCAGGATCAGCACAAATGCATACCATGCATAACAAGTCCATATACTTTCTTAAATTCATGGAAAAGTACCTTCCTCATTTCTTTTAACTTCTTTACTGTGAGGGTGACAGAGCAGTGGAACAGGCTGCCCAGGGAGGTTGTGGAGTCTCCTTCTCTGGAGG
>JAUBOD010000971.1:6032318-6048372 GCA_032353885.1 Nothura maculosa | reverse complement strand
CGGCGGGACAGAGGGGCGGGCAGCGCGGAGGCGGCGGCAGCAGCAGGTGAGCGGCCTGCGGGGCCGGGGCGGCGCAACGGGCCGGGGCCGTGGGCCGCGCTGCTGCGCGGGGGCTGGTGCTGCCGCCCGGCGGCGGGGAAGGGGCCGCGGCCGCTCCTCACGCGCCGTAGGGCGCGGAGCTCCCTCTCATTTAGTTCCCGAGCCCCTAAACACGAAGCTGGGAAACATCAACGGCTCTGAGGTTTGTGGGCGGCTTTCCCCCCCTTTTTTTGGGAAGAGGGTGAGGGGAGAGCGGTTGTTTTCCTCTCTTTCCCAGCATTTCTGGCTCGGAAGCCGAGTCGGGGCCGTTCCCGCCCCTCGCGGGGTGTGTGCGGATCAGGTGCCGCGAACGGGCGCGTGACGGGGAGTCCCCGAGGACGGGAGCGCCGGGAGCGCCTCCCGCCCGGAAAAGTTGGGAAGTTGCTGATTAGTGTGGGAGGGGGGAAGCAGTACCCTAGCAGGACAAAAAAGAAGCTCCTATAACTTAAAAGTTCCGGTATTTCTTCAGGAAGCAGCCCGCTGTGGTAAATGATTTAAAACAATAGGAGCCAGCCGGGCTCTGCTGTCCCAGCTGGCGCTCCCGTGAGGAACCGGATCACGGCGTTGCATAACTGGAGCTCCCTGACTCCAGCGCGAGTGTTGAACAAGGATCTCCTTATTTTACCCTGCTCTCCGCGAGCTGTGTGGCTTACAAGTTCCTCAGTGAACCTCAAAACCATCGGCTTAACGAGGATTTGGCACTGCCTTGGGTTAGAGCCGGAGGAAAGCCTCATTCCCGGGTGTTCCGTGTAGTATCTGCCGCCCTGCAGGAAGGGAGGCGGCCGGAGAAGTCGGTGTGGGATCCGTGTGGGATCCAGCGGCTCTGGAGCGTGTGACATGAGGGCTCCTGGGGCTCCCTCCTATCCTGTTTCAAATGTAGCAATCGAGCACTTCCCATGAGCATTCCCTGCTCCTCCTTTCATTCCAAACTTGCCATTGGGAACCAAGCTGAGCCAGATAGAAGCTGGGAAGCGTATTCCTTCTGTAAAATAATGTAAATAGCAGGTGAGAGGGAGCGCAGTGCTGGCTTCATCCCTAGGAAAGCAGCTGCTGGTTGGCAGCATCCGAAGGCCGCTCCGCAGCGGTGATCCTGCTGCTGCCTTAGTGTCCTGGCATGAGACCCCTCTGCGCCAGAGCCGGGGTACGGAGCTGCCTCTGCACTGCTGGGAACTCCTGCCTTGCCCAAAAGCCGCTCGGAAATTTCCTTCCTGCTGCCCCTGCTACGTGATTGACCGTAAGCTTAGGTATCCGCACAAGAGCCTTATGACTGTGACCCTTGTCTGAGGGTTGTGTTTGCAAACTGTGAAATTTATGTCAATGTATTTTGGCCTTTTTCAACACTATTGCAATTCATAGCAAGTAAATATTTTAAATATCTGGATATTGATACGTTTAGAATACAACATATTCCTGCAAAACTTGTGTATAGATATGTTTATGAATATAGTAAGTTCTGACATAGTATCTATGCATGCTCCTTTTCAGTAGAAATCAAATTAAACAACCTGCTGTACCTGTAGCTCACTTCACCTAATGCTTCCATTAGTTGAAGAATACTCAAAACTCTTAGCAGCAATAGAAAAGTATCTGGGCAGTGCATTGATGGGGCCAACCCTCCCCCCCCCCCTTTTTTTTTTTTTTTTTTCTAATGAGTGAGTTTACTAAGTTAGTTTGAGCCAAGAAGTTACCAAGAAGCAAATTTTGGTCACCACCACTTAATATGCTTTGTCTGAAAGCAAGATGGTCTTGCAAAACAAAAGAAGCTAAACCAGAAAATGCTCCCTGGGAACAAATCTAGCACACTTCAGCTGTTAATGAGCATCCTGTCAATGGGAGCAAATTAAACTAGTCTGAAATTAAAAACTGCTGGAGCATGTCTGGTGCAGATGGTGGGTATGCAGTACCGCATGCTTTGCTCATGTTTAGGTGCACTGCTGGCTAGTAGAGGTTTATTTGAAGCAGAAGATAATTTCAATAACTTAAATAGAGCCAAAGAAAGGGATTTAGACCTCAGCCAGGCTATAGGAGAGAGCCTTGGCCCCAGTGCAGGTGTGACTGGCTTCTTTCACACTAAGTGATGCTGGGACTGCTCTCCCTTGTAATATGTGGACTGAAGTCACGTTGGGAGCTGTTAGGTGCTGCACTAGGAGCTGCTGGAGCGTCCAAGCCCCGAGCCAAGCAGCCCAGCAGGAGCCAGGAGAGGCCGGAAACGTCTCTGCTCCCTGGGATGCTGCCACACGAGCAGCTTGGTCCCACCATGAGGCAGAGGAGCTCTCAGAGATCTCGAGCCATCGCTGCCGGTTCAAAATATCTCCCTGTGTTCCCAAAGCTCCAAACACCCTGTGTGTGTCAAGACGTTACTGTATGGTGAAATCACTGGGGGGTTTTGCTTTTTCTGGCTGAGGGAAGTGTCTCAAGGGCTGTCCTCGATCATTCTTGCTGACGTGGGTTCATTTCTACTTGTTTACTTACTTCTGTTCACTCACATTTCATATTTATTTCAAGCATGAGAATGCAAATACCACCCTGCAATTAGGAAACGCATTTAGTTTTTGCTGCAGTCGGTTTGATTGATTGTGTCTATCACGTGAAGCAAATTGACAGTCTCGCCTTTCACAACAACCTGCAGCCCTGTGGTTACTTTAGTCCTGGGCAGAGTGGGTGGTGACTCAGATTCTATTAATCCAAAGAGAGAGCATCCAATTCGCATCTCATGTGAGTCCTTCTGGTATTTTGTTAAAACAGGGCACTGCTGCTTTTATGTTTGTTTGAAATTACCTTAACTTTATGTTACTTTCTTTGAAATGTGTGTATTTATGCACCAAAAAAAAAGAATTTTGATTTGTAATGCCTTTGTTGTGGCAAAAATACCCAAACTTATTTATCCTTTCCCCCTAAAACTTATTCTGTTTTAATTGGCTCTCTCCCCTTCTCCCAAGGGGAGAAAGAGTTGTTACCACCACACTGATCTTTATATGTGTACTTGTAAAGTGTATGTAATCGATTCAAGCTACAAAAAATATGCCCAGCTGAAATTGTTGCAATATTATATATATATAGTGTGTGTGTGTATATATAAGCGATAAAGTTATAGAAGTGTTTTGAAAAAATATTGCTTAGGAAACAGGTCTGTGCTACTTCAGTGAGGCTATGTAATATGCTTAGCTGAAAGAACATATTTTTGCAAATACAATTTACTGTGTTTGATTCAGGTCATTCATGTTGTTGCATGGTTCGTATAGTCTGCTCTGTACATCTGAGTTCTGAGCAGAATGTTGTATGCTGCACAGCTGAAGTATGTACCTTTTTAAAATTGCTGACTTCTTTAGTAAAACAAAGTAGCATTTAAATCATGAAATAAAGACAAAATAAGATTGTGAAAGATGTATTTTTATTTTAATATTGAAAATCCAGATGATAACTTAAAAGGCATGTTTTAAACTATGTAGATGCAGTTTTAGAGCCGCATTCTATATTTATATTAACGAAAAGTCCATAACAAAAAGTTATGACAATATTTCTGTCCTCCTTTGCAGATACTGTTCTTGAAGAAGAAGCATGGATCATCCGGTGGATGAACCTTGAACTTCTGGACCAGAAACTGGGATTTCCCTCTTTTTCATGAAGGATGGCCACACCATATGTTCCTGTTCCTATTCCTCTTGGGAGTTCATCTTCCAGCTTTACAGATAGAAACCAAAGAACTTCTTCATTTGGGAGCATCTCAACAAGCTCGAGCTCCTCCAAAGGGCAGCTGGAGGACTCGGCTGTGGGTGGTTTCAAAAAGATGAACGTGCCTGACCAGGCTGGCTCCACGTCATCTGTGTGCGGTAGCCCGCTCGTTAGGACTAAGTTCACAGGTATGGACACATCCATAGAATACTGCTCGCAGCCCGTGGAAGACACGGAGCAGAACACAGATTCCAGGAGCTGGGAAGATCGACCGTCCACGCCTACTATCCTGGGTTATGAGGTGATGGAGGAAAGGGCAAAATTCACTGTAAGTTTTGGAGATGGTGCCATTCATCTTATGTAGACATTTGGATAATGATTGAATGTGCTTTCCTCTTTTGTGTTCTCTTTTGTAAATGAAACTTCAGTTCCAGGGATATTGAAGCTAGACTGGTGTTTGCAAAGCACCACAAACTAGTGTAGTCTGTCAGGAAAGCCTTTTCCTCATTTTACAGAAAAGGCAGCAGTCTTTTCTGAAGTCATTTAATAGCAATGTTTCATGCAAGTTTCACAAGTTTCTCCTAGAAAAGTCAGAAATTTCTTACAAAGTTACAGTTCCTTGCAAAATTGAGCTGGACACTTAAACATCCTAAAATACTGCATTTTATTTTAAATGAGCAACAAAGCTCATTTAAATTTACCTCATATTTACCTCTCTTACAGTTATTTAGAAACACAAAATTTACTCAATATACCAACGATACTATTAACAGCTTCTGACATTGCTGGATTTAGTCTCAAATTGGGGAAATCTGTTCCAAAAGCCTCAGGCTGAGCGTATCTCATGGCAAAACACTAGCTGAACTGTTTTAAATTGATTTTTCTCAAAGAATACACTAACTGACAATTTTATTGACACACTGTATGCGGATCGTTTTGTCTTGTGGATGTGATTGAAATATTTCATTGCAGTAGAGTGTTGACTGATGGAAGTTAGTTGTGTATTACTTGGTAGTTCCCTGATTTTCTTTTAGACAGCAATGTCCAAAAGCTAGTGTAATCAGGACACTTGGCATACTAGTGAAATCATCAAGGTCTTATAGTGTTATTAATTAAAAAACAGCACTATTTAATTTATCTGAAAACAATACCTTGTCATAGGTTTTTAATATCGTTATGTATGCTAGTGTAGGAGAAGAGACAAACAAAATTTTGCATCTGAGTTAAAAGATTCTTTTTCAATAGTATCTTCAAAGCTAAAACTATAAATAGTATTGTTGGGAATTGCAGACCAAACTGTGTCAATACAGTGAGTATGTTTGCAGGATGTTACTTAACTGCGTTTAAAACGCAGTTTTAAGTCAAAAAGTTTAAGTCAGTTTAGAGTCAAAATAGTCATTGTATGTAGAAAACTAGATTACAGTACAAGTGAAACACTCATCATAGCTAAAATTCTTGAGTGCTTTCTTGCTCTTTCTGAATTCATTTCTTATGTTGCTGTGGTGGTTTCAGAGAGCAATGGAGTGTTTAGGAGCCAAGCAATCCACTACCATTACCTTTACTTATGTTACTTTCTTTGAAATGTGTGTATATGAACCAAAAAAGCAATTAACTACCAATTAGGCATTAAAACTAATTAGTGATCTAGCTAGACGCTGCTGCAGAGCAAAATCGGGGGAAGGCAATGGAAATAAAATTGAACTCACTCTTTAAAACTGCAGAAAGGAGATTGAAACTGAAATTCATCAAAATTAGAGTAGATGGGTAAAACATATTTCACTTATCTTTCACTTTGGTAGTGGAGACAATGTTTTCGTAGAGTGGAGAATCTCTAAGTAGTTTCACAAATCTGGCAAAGAGAGAAGGTAGTTAATTATATTTAGAAAATATTGCAAAAAATCTTTTCCTTAATTTTCCCTGATTTTTTTAGTAATGCTATTATTTTAATTTATTTTTTGAGACTTCTATTTCATTAAAAAATAAAGACTAATTTCAGCTTTCAAGCAATGTAGAATTTTTCTTTCCTCTTTTTTTTTTTAAACCGTAATGTTCTTGTTTTTCCACACAGGTGTATAAAATACTAGTAAAAAGAAGTCCAGAGGAAAGTTGGGTGGTTTTCAGGCGGTACACTGACTTTTCCAGGCTTAATGACAAGGTGAGTGATAAATACACAGTGGTAGGTTCTCAATCACCTTGCCTCCTTCTTATCTCTTCTTCCTTCTTTGTTTCTGCTGTCACATTTTCTTCTGCTTTTGCTGCTTTACTACATATCAATCATTTACTATATGAGTGAATGAAAAACACAGGATTCCCCTTTTCTGCAGAGATTGTGCCTGTGGAATAAATGTGCTTAGTGCTTTTCATACTTTAAAGTGGATATTAGCACAAAATGTACAGGAAATTATCTTAATTGTGTCCTGCTGGTCACTTTTTTTTTTCCAAGTAAAATTTATTTAGACCTCAGTATGCTGTCCTTAGTTGAACAAAACTTCTTTCCTGGAGGTATAAAGGATGTTAAAATTATGTCATTTGAAAGAAAACAAATAAAAAGCAGTGGCACAGTAATTTAGCATAATAGAATAAGTTACTGATATTGCTACATGAGAAATCTTTTGCTGATTTTAAAAGGAATCAATCAGAAGAAAAAAAGAGGTCAGCGAGAGGTCAGCATAAAGGTGTAGCACGTACTTGAAAAGAATAAAACAGAATTGCTGAGTGGCATGACAAAACTGTCACAGGATGGCTGAAGCAGTAAGCCAATAGAAGGAGGCAGAAAAATATAGGTCCAATGCTTTGGAGCAAAGAATACATCAAAGACCAAAATATGGTAACTAAACATTGTAGACTAAAATAATTTTAACAAAAATGTTATTCTGAGAGCATGTTGGACATGATGGAATCTGAGGGTTTAGGAGCAAAAGCAGACATTTGGCTAGTTGCCCAGGTCTTGTTGGTTAAGGACACCTAGCAGATTGGAGAAATATGTGGAAAAAATCACTTCTGCTTTGAGAAAAGGTGCAAGAAGAACTTTGTAAAGTTTATTACTCTGTAAAGCTGTTGAATAAGTAATAATACAACCAATAGTTAAGAACAAAGAATTTAAGGTTTTTTTTTTTTCCCTGGGACTGTGCAATATTTTCCTCATGTGGCAGGCATGAGCTATCACATGCTGATGGAGAACACAGACATGTAGGAAAAACGTGGGATCCAAGCAAGCAGTTGCAGGCAGCATAACTTGTCTGACCCCCCAGTTTTTCTTGCTACGTCAGAGGAGTTCTTGAGACTACAGCTGAAAATACAGACTATGGTTGTCAGGGTGTGCTGACAGCAAGTAGCTTTCTCAAACTCTTCACCCACAGTAGGAGCAATCTGTGGGTAGACATTCCCTCCCCTTGCAGAAGAAACGATGTGATCTGCATACATGGGAAATCATCAAGCAGAAATCCAGCTGGTTCAAATGCTTTCCCAGCTGTGGCTATCTGCCATCCTCACTATCATTACGTTTATACAGGACTTGCTTTTATTTTATAGATTCAGTTCCATTCAGTATTTCGTTGAGAAATGAGGGTTATGGAGTGTGGAGAGGGCTTAGCTGAATGGTGCTAATGATAGTTTTGTAATAGTTGAAGGAACTTTGCATGACCAAAGACAAAAATGGTCTAATAACAAGAGGATATTCAGTCTGAGAAAAAGACAACATATACACAAGGAATACATCAAATGCACAAAGAAAGAAGACCTTGACGATAAACTATGTAGATCAAGAGATAATAGTCACTGTGAGCTACAAATTTGTTATGCAGTAAATGTGATCTTAAAAGGCACTCTTCTCGTGATAGGAGAGAGTGCTTTTATGAACAAACATAAGCCAATACAATTGTTACAATTGTTTTTTTAAAATATTAGTGAGGTTCTCGTTGGAATACAATATGAGTTTTTGCAATTTTTTTGTTTTGTTTTTTCTTAAAATAAAATTTATCTGCTGAAGAGCTACCAAGGAGCTTTTACAGAGTCCATAAAGAGCAGTCTTACTGTCACGATGGTTAAATTTGCTATGCATGGATCAAGATGCCCACTGAACAATTATCCTGCAGCTGTGTAAACATAGAGCATTAAAATGTATTTTGTGGAGACTCTGGAATCCTTGTTATTGAAAAACTCATATGAATATATTGGTGTAATCAGTACATCTGACAGAAGTTTGTTTGATTCTGCCTTTACAAAAAAGTTAATTGATTCTCGTGGGAATTGCAGCTACATTTTTTGTTTGTTTTTTTTCTAAAGTCTTTTTTTTTTTAAAAAAAAGACACTTTTAAAAATACTCTTTAAAATTTTTTAAAAAGTCTTGTTCACTATAAATCGTCTTGGAGATTTTTTTGTGTGTATGCGTGCATCAAACATTCCAGTAATAAAACACATCTGAAAAATTGCTTTTATGAAAGCATTAGGATTTCATTATCTTTAGGCATAGTTGAAAAATAAGTAAATTTGCATCCTTGCAGAACCCTATCATTATATATTTTTAAGTCTACATTTAATTCCATATTTCTGATTTTTTTTTTTAAAAAAAAGGTATTTCTGGCACTGGATATGTGTAATTGCTCTTTAAGTAAGCCAAGAATATAATTTGGCGTGACAGTACTATTTTTTGCCATCTATGTATAAAATAGTTTGGATCTTTGAGGAGCTGCTCTTTGCCAGAAGTATTTCATATGTGTGTTATAATTCATTGTGATTCAGAAAAGTCTCACAAGAAAAGATGAATTGCATTTTCTGTAATGGGTTTTAAATCTATATTTATATCTATATGGTACTTTTTATCCCAGAGTAGTTCAGAAGAATATCACTGAAATGCTTACTCATCTGCCACTTAGTACTTGCATTACATTTTCTTTCGCTTGCTGACTCAAAGATGTTCAGTAGCAAAGCAAAGTTTCTTTTATTTCTGTTTTTATATAGTGAATTTGAAAGGCCATTTGATTGCCTAAGACAAAACAGCAAGTAGTAAAACCATATCTAGAATTTATACTACAATCTGAATTGTACTTACAGTTGCGAGAGTTACCTGGTGCGTGAACTTAAGACGATGAAAACACTGTGTAATTTGAAGTTCAGTGCTTAGAATGAAGTTCACCAAATTCCATATTTTATTCTGATATTTCTTTGTATGTCTCCATTCATCTTTGGTTTCTATTTCAGCTAAAAGATATGTTTCCAGGCTTTCGATTGGCCCTGCCACCAAAGCGCTGGTTCAAGGATAACTACAATCCTGACTTCTTGGAAGATCGACAGCTGGGACTGCAAGCTTTTCTCCAAAACCTAGTAGCTCATAAAGATATTGCTAACTGGTACGTGATTTAAACTTTGCTTCTGGGTTGTGGGGGATTTTGCACCACTAGTATGGGCCATAAAACTTTAGCAACATGTCTTTGAGCCACACAGCTTAGAATTTTGTTGATGTTCATAGTGTGCATCTAGTCCTTATGTGCATTATTTGGTATCCTATTAAACTACATTCTAATGTAAGCAAAAAAAAAAATGGACATTGCTGTATCTTGAGTTGTTTATGGCTAACTACGAACTGCACGCTGTAATATTTAATTTTAAAATATTAAACTAACCCATTTCTGTACACTGAAAACATATTTCATCTATTAATAGTTTATACAGCAATTGAATATTAAATTTTCGTAGTGTTAAGCTCTTATACGCTTCAGCAGCTACTTCTTAAAATGCGCATTCAACTGACATAATAGCAATAGAAGTACCATTATAGATTACTTACATAAATATAAACCACAAATCAAGCCTGAACAACTTAATTTTGGTAAATGAAATAAAATATTGTATTAATATAGGCCAGAAGAAAATTTTAAGCAGCAAGGTGATAGAGGCATAGCTGTTTATTTCTAAGCATCTTTTCCAACATAAGAATTAAAACATCTGCTGGAGAGTGAGATAAGAGCTGATCAAAAAGTAAAAGGAACATTCAGCAAAGAAAGGCTGTGGTGAAATTCCTAAATGCCTATTTTGTACTAGCCCTCCTTGCAGAGGCACTGGGAGGTTGCTTTACCACTTCCATTGTTTTGGGAAGCTACCTGAGATTACATGTCATTGAAAACAGAGGAGTTGTCCAGAGCAAATAGCACTAAACAATAACATTTTAAATTGCTGAGCAAGTATGTGTGGTGCTAGAGCATCTATTATCCATTTTTCCTTAGTTTCTTAAAAGAATGGCTAATATTGCTTTTCACACCTTCCTTTTTACTTAAGAGTGTGAGCATTAACTGTAGGAACTATAGCCCTGATATTCTGCTACTGCTTAAATGGAAAAGAGAAGTAGTAAATAGCTGAATAAAAATAACACCCGAGAAAGCAAGAATGCCATTTGCAGAAGAAAGTATACTTTACAAATGCTTAGGAGAGAGTTTATGTAACATGTTTGAAAGGTAAGAGAAGAAGGATTGGACAGAGGCAATGAGCGTTGCCTATGAAATTGTAGATCATGGTTCTGGGCACCAGTGTTCAACATATTTGGAAATAGTCTGGAAAAGGGAGCGATGGAAAGGATTATGGAGTATTGTAGAAGGATCCCTAGATGCTGAGTGACTAACAGATTAAATTCCATGTCATTAAGTGCAGAACAGCAGAAAGTGCATACATAAAGAATCATAGAATTAATCAGTTGTTACAGATCAGCAGTAATGCAAGTGGTTTTCTGGAAAAAGTGTTCGGCAGTAATCAAAAGGTGAATAAGAACTGTTGGAGAGGAACTTGAAAACTAAGAGAGAATTACCTGATTGCTCTGGAAATCTGAATTGCACTTCCACACAATGTGATACTAAAGCCCAGCATCCTTTTTCAAAAGAGAGTATTCTAGAAGCACGGAGGAGGCAAGCAAGGGCAGATGAAGCTGCAGAATAGCTTCTTACAGGAAGAATTCTGCTGAATTTAGTCTTTCCATCTTGGGGAAAGAGATGACTAAACAGGGCAGGTAAAATCATGACAGAGGGGGAAGGTAAGTAAAGAACCCTATTTGTTTTGTTGTTTCATAATCAGTGTCACACTAAGTTACAAAGCTTTGTTGTGAGATATCAGCGGTAGAAAACGTCTTTCAAAAGGCATTGGGTTAAACTGTGGTATTTGTCCATGAGTAGCTATTAACCATGGTTATCTAGATGAAGTGTATGTCTAGAAGTTTAAGAATTCCTGGGTTTTAAAATTACATAATGACATCTGTGCCAGAAGAGGAATTCTGTAGACATCCTTTCCTATCATATTGCTGGACATGGAATAGCTGTGTAGACTTCTTGTCTGACTGAATGTCTCTAAAGATGTTCTTGCAGCTAGTGTGGAATTTCAGCTAGCTTGTTTATATTGTTTACTCACAGAATATATATCTTCATGATGGTCCAGAATGATTGGACAAAACTCAGTAAAAATCTTTCTAATGTGAAAAAAAAAGTATGCAATTTTTGGAAGACATTTCTAAACACGTTTGGGAAGGTATTTAAACATTTGTGTAACTGGGATTTTTACGGCAAGTAGATCATTGTAGTGTTTTTATTTGCTTTGTTGTTTTTTTAAAGGAAACTCAGGTTTTGGCTGTGCAAGGCCAAGGCTTTTAGGCCAGGAGAATAAAGCCTTAAGTTGTAAATTATTTTCAGCCTTACAGTTTGGGGTGTAAGGTTTCCCTCTATTGAAGATCCTCATGCTTCATGAAATTATTAGAGTGATTTGATTCATCTGAATTTCTTACCTGCTTATCTGAGAATAAGAGTTACTATTGAATTAATATTTGCACCTTCCAGGAGCAGTGTGAGGATCTGGCCCTGCTTCCACCATGAAAGCTCATTTCAGCAGTTTTGCAAAGAAATTAGAAACTTCTTGGGTCAGATCAAAACCAAACTACTCACCTGTGTTGGTCTCCTTTGTTTCCCTTTATTCACAATATTAGCATTGAGAATTTGAGAATGGCTAGGAAACTCGCCTTTTGAATACATGGCTTGCTGTATCTGGTTGATACACTAGATTCACAAAGGAGGTTACAGAATATGAGCTGGCTTAGGAGAGAAGAGGAAAGGAAGGATCCGTGTGCAGCAATGCTGCTGCACGATGTGGGAGGCTTCTCTGAGCTGTCAGCACCTTCACACAGAATTTCCTCCTATTTGTTAAATAAGGAGCAGAAGGGGAGGGATGTTTTGAGGAGAAAATGAGGTCAAAGCAGATTCAGAGCTGGGTTGCAAATGCATACTTATACCATCAAGGGAACGTTTTTGTAGTAAAAACTAAACATGTTTTCAGTGCTTGAATGCTGCGGACCAAATGGCTACATTCAGTGCTGTAGACTGAATCTATAGCTCTTGAAATCAAAATGTTGCCTAAACTATAGAAAAAGATAGTTTTCTACAAGCAGCTTTAGGGAGGAGGGAATGGGTATGATCTCTTGCATAGATTATACATGTAGCTTGAATACTTATGGACATTTGTTCTTTGGGATATTTTTTCACATGCAAGCATTGCTGGCTGTCATGTCTAAGTAATATACCTCACAACAACACAAATATTAACAATATGTAGAAAGTAAATATTCTAAATTACACATTTTTTTCCATACCACAAGTTCTTCTGAGTTAGCCCTATGTGAGGTCATTCAGCACAATTTTCATCTTTTTGAAAAGAACAGTTCAACCATAAAAGATGAACTTGAGCATTATGTTAGAAAAGGTCACTAAATCGGCAGATTAAACAATCCGGAAAACAAACACACTGCTCTTTTCCCTTGAAAGACTACTTTCTCTGGCTGAAGCACTATTAATTTGGTGACATTTGCAGTTGTGTTTCTTAAGGATATAACCAATTTAATGACTTGTCACTGTCCATCACTTTTTGAGCTAAAAGAATAATTTTGTTTCAAATAGAAAGTTTTTATTTTTGAGTTCTTGTGGGAAACTTAATTATAGAAGTTCAGGCCACAGCTTGCACAAATCATGAGCTGATTTGTTCAGGTCAGCGTTGGGGAGAGTTGAAAGAGAAGAGTTTGTGGTGAGGATGGGAGGAGGCTCCACTGTTGGCCACATCTGTCACGTAGACTAAATGGGAAGAGATTGGCCTGATAGGGGAAGGAGTGTTTGGGACTGGTGTCAAGGCTGCTGAGGTACAGGTGAAAACAAGAATTCAGAGCAAACATTGCCCAAAGAAAACCTGTCTTCTGGCCTGCAACAAGGACTGGAAAACAGGCTTACTTAAATCCATCAACTAAATAAAGTTGAAATGCAGCAAGTGTTTTGGATGAGTATTTGTCAGAGCTTTCCTCAAACAGAAGTCATGGTGTGATCAGTTGTTGAGTGTTTGCTGAAAACGTGCTTTTCATCCCAGTTTGGTTGCCAGACCAGGACTTGTTGATCAGACTGGTAACTGGAGGAAAATTAGTGACTTTTCTTATGTTTGTATGTACTGTTTGCCTCAAATGTAGGGAATGAGAGGATGCCAGAAAACTATTTCCTTTTGTGCCTTCCCATGGGACTTGCATGGGAGAAAGAGATAGTGAATTCGTTTAGATTCACATCTACCTTTATTTTTTTTGAGCTTTCATTGCAATTGATGATCATTTACAGACCTATAAGTAGTGAGTACGAGGCACAGAATTGCTAATAAATATGTATTATTGAAGAATATTTTAGGGTATTTGTAGAAGAATACACAAAATGGAGTAGGAAAGGTTTAGTCAGGAAATTGTGTGAAGATGCGTGATTGGAGATAACTACATAATGTCTGCAGTTGAAGGTAATTAAGATACCTCGTTTTGGAATATACAGAGGATTGTACATATTTTTCTTCTGGCCGTTGCAAAACAGAGCAGGGAGGAACACAACAGCTGTTACACAATTTCAAGACAAATTCATTAGTTACAAATGTATAACTAGCAAAAACATGCAGTAACATCCATAGCTCCATAGCTTGTTAACCTTGGCAGATTTTTTCTTTTATAACTCTTTTTTTTTACTGTATATAAATCAGTGGACTGTGATCTTACCAAGCGGGAGACATGAGCACATCTTTCTCTTCTTATTTCTCAGTTGTCATGCAGTGATGATTTCTCGATAGCTTTGAAAAAGCCCACTCCAAACTGGATGATGTCCTCTGTTGTCTGTTTTAAAATTCTTAAGAGCACTTGTGCAAATTTTTAAGTTGGATTATAAGTACTGTTGCTGATTAACACACATACCTTAGATTTAATAGTTTTATTAAAATTATTTGGAATCCTTGGGAGGGATATGAAGGTAAGTTCTAAGTCCCCCAAAGAGGGTTTTTTTTAAAGTATCATTGCTTTTATTTTAATTTTTTCTTTTTTTTTTTCTTTCCTTTTTCCTTTTGTGAAGCATTGCAGTGAGAGAATTTCTTTGTCTGGATGATCCTCCGGGTCCTTTTGATAGCCTAGAAGAGAGCAGGGTAAGTACTACAAGACATGACAACAGCGAAAGATATAGTTGTTGCTAGAGTATTGTAAAAATCTGCCAAGAAGTGTAAATGTTGCAAATAAAACATTTTTACCTCCATTCTTTTCCAACAAATTATAAATGCATATGTTCCTAAAAACTGACCTGTTATTTTTTAATAACTAAGGCACAGTGGTAGCCTGGCCACTCTCCTTGATGTCCTAAGATGTCATCTCTTCCTTTTTGCCTCTGTAGGCGTCAGGTTGAAAGGTTTTTTGAGTTTTCATATAACTACTGATGGTAGGAGAGAATTTGTTCTGAATATGAATAAAGGTAGTTGGTGAAGATTTAGCAGACACCTTGTCACAATGGGTACAAATTAGACTTCCAGTCTGCAATAATATTTTTTTTCCAATTAAAATCTAGTGAAAGACTTAGCTCTGACCACCAAAAGCACTGATTAATACGGACACTTTCAGTTAGTGAAGACTTATTTTTAAAGAATGTTCGTGCAAATAACTGATTCATGTAGTCTCATAAGACAGCAACTTTTCAAGACACGTTGAGTGAATTGGACAGTTTGTGCCGCAGGCTGCTTTGCCCGAAGTGTTTTGCTGACCTGTGGAGCTGTATTAAGTATGTCTAGAACTGGTCACATCGGTTTTCTTCCTCTGTAGAATAAAGATGCATTTTAGAATGGTGCATATATTGTTAATACTATAGAAATTATAAATGTAGAGGGAAGTCCCTTCAGCTAGGTTTATTTTTACTGGTTAGGAGTGGGAGTGTTTTGGCTCCAGTTCCTGTCCACTGTATATTTGAAGAATTTGGAATGTTTTGTGTGTTAAAGGCTTTCATTTTATTTCTAAGCAGTTTCGTTTCCTTTTTGATGACCTAAAATGATAAAATTACAGGAATTCATAGTTCATATAGTGGCCAGCACAACAGTAGTAAATCTAACCATTTCTGAAAAACTGTCAGATACAATTGCTATTGCATTCTAGTCTCTGAGAGAGAAAGCATCTTTTAATGTAGTCTCTATCCTCCCCTTGCCCTTTCAATTTTAGTAACTGTATCCAAGATAAGTGCTACTGGTTGTATCCTTATGCCTGGACCTCTGTTTTAGAACCCCCAAATTACTTCTTTCATCTGCTGTTACTGTTGTCATACAAAGCATTGCAAATAAATTATTCCATTACTCTTTTCCTGCTACTGTAAAATACAGATGATCTTCTATAGTATTCTTTCTTCTTCCAATCTAGGAAGAATACACTGTAATGGATCTTTTTTTGTGTTACCTGCACAATTAGAATTTACTTAGATGTTTTCATGTATGTGGTTAGCCATCTGGCACTTAAGTGTGCAACCTCCATCAACCACAGAAAGTTGGGGAAAATATTCAATGAAGCAATCTTTTTGTCAAATACTTGGTGATTGTTTCCATCAGTCCATTCCCACCCACCTGGGTTTCGTGATCCACTGAGGAAAGAGTTCTGCTTTCAGCCGAGCCATTTCTGTTGCACCTTCAATATTTATGGGAATGCAGAGATTTGAATTTATAATTGCACATCAGAGATTTACAATTGTACAAGACTCTGGCTGTCCAACTCTTGAAGAACAAGATACCTCATTACACACAGCTCCTGATGATAGGTCTTTCTCTGCCCTGGTTAATCTTCCTGCAGGACCCATTCCATTTAGAATATATTGATGTTTCTCCTTCAGTTTTAAGCATTGACTTCCTCTCTATGATGATCCGATAGATGGACTAGAGGAAAAACTAAGTAGTATTCAATGGGAGTTGTGATTCCTTTTACTACTCTGTAGGAAAACTGAAGAAAGCCTTGAAAAATTTGCCCCTAGTT
>JAUBOD010000971.1:6003750-6015339 GCA_032353885.1 Nothura maculosa | reverse complement strand
TTTGCTGAGCAGGAAGCTAAACAGAGGCAACGCGGTGACGA
This sequence comes from Nothura maculosa, assembly GCA_032353885.1. Taxonomy (NCBI): domain Eukaryota; kingdom Metazoa; phylum Chordata; class Aves; order Tinamiformes; family Tinamidae; genus Nothura; species Nothura maculosa. The sequence continues at coordinate 6,015,298 of JAUBOD010000971.1, read as the reverse complement.
AGCTGTGACTATTCCGCCCCACCTTTAGCTCACACGTGGCTCCTAGCGGGAGACTCCCGCAGAGGATGCATTTCTCCCAACCAGAGCCCAGGGAGGGACACACAGAGACTGCCGGCTCCTGTGCTTGGGCCTCTGCACAGGTCGGCTGCTCACCCTCCCCAAGGATGCCCCACACACCCAGACTTAGGGAGAGTTGTGGTTTATGGATAGGAGAAAGACATTCCTAAGCATACTTTGCCCAGATGATATTCCAAAATCCACACCCATTTGTGCATTTCTCCCCCATGTGCAGCTGCACCTGCGTAACCACCACCCCCAGAGACTGGGCAGGGAGAAGGACACGGGAGCCCTGAGCCACAGCCTCTGCTCTACCACCCATCACCGAGCGGCCTGGGAAGGTCCCTGGGCCTTTCTCTGCCTCAGCATCCCCATCTAGAAAGCCAGGGGTGATCTGCATCACCACATAAACGTGGTACAGAGCCATTAACTGCTGCTGCTGTTATTTCACTATTTCTGTGTAACAGTAAGCATCCTATTTTGGAAAACATGAGCCCTTGCTAAGCTTAGTTTAGCCCTTGCTAAGCTTAATAAGCAGGAATTAAGCCCTTGCTTAAACTATACAAATGTATCCAGCTCAGTTCACCTGAAGCAGTCACACAAACAAGCTAAGTAGCAAATCTAAAATAGTAAGAAGCCCATGGGAGTGGCCTGAATTTAATAATCTGTCAGCTGGCACAGCAGAAACAGGCAGAGGATGCACCAGCAAGCCCTAAGTACCAAGACTGTGTTTTTGCACTTCTCCTAAATCCTTTTATCTCTCTCTTTTTTTTTAAAAAAAAAAAAAAAAAAATATGAGTGGATGAGACCACAATCCCAGTTTGAACATTTTAAACCTCAGTGATTTAAGTGCTGTCTGCCATAAAGACTGTTTGAGCTCAGCTGGTCCGGGTACCTTGTTCAAAAGCAGAAGGTACCACAAGCAATTTGCACTATGCAGGTGCTGTCCTTGCCACCAAATATTTATGTTCTTTAACTAGCATTAGTGCACAGTCACTTTCTCTGTTGAAGAAAAGGCAACAGGGACACTGTGAAAGATACTGTGAATGATTGCCTGTCTCTGTCTTAATTAAAAACAAACATAACTAATATCAGATTAGCACTTAGTTTCAGATAAGCCTGCTTTGCAAATAGCAAGTGAAAGATGCCAGTATTTCTTTAAATTTGTACTTCCTGTCACATTCTTCATTTCTAATTAAGATACCAATGGCAAATACAAAACTCTACTCTGTAATGAGGTCTCTCACACAAACATTTTGAATCTGGGTCAGACTCATTTAAAAAAGACTAAAGATTTAAAAGTCAAAAAGAGGAAAAAAAAAACCTTTCCACTCTTCACTGATCTAGCAATACTTGTCACAGAGGATGTATCAGCATATGTGAAAGACCAAGTTCCCCCTGTTCATCTCCCCAAATCTATAAAGGATTCACCTCCAAGTGTTTTTATACACAACAAACCAGGAATCTACTCCCACAGATACAAACAATACTACAACAAGGCTATAGTACTTTAAAAGCTTTAAGAGAGTTAAGCACACGTCTGGAATTGGCTCTTCCTCTCTCCTACCCCTGCAGGGCCCGATCCTTGGAAAAGAGAGGGGGGAAAGGAGCTCACCGGGGCGGGCGGGCAGCGGGCCGGCCGGCACGCTGGGCAGTCGCACCTCCGCCGTCCGCTTGTTCATCTCTTCCTGCTCCAGCTCTTCCAGCTCTGCCAACAGCTCATCCTAAAGCCAAGGAAAGCACAATTTGAAAATTCATTGCCCTGCTAGTGATCTCAGTTGAGTCTTTTGAGTTTTTCTTGTTTTTAACTACCACAAAGCAACTACTGATTTAACAGTTTATACCTGAAAACAAACAGAAAAACAGCATAAGACCAGCACAACTTTTACTAAATATGGGGTGTAACATCAAATCTGACTTGTATGCTGAAACAATATGATTCATCCCATTTTAGAAAGCAGCCAGCTCTGCTGGTTGTAAGATAGGCTGGCATTAACTGCATTATGTTACTGCTCCAGCAGACTAACTGCAGAGTTACAGATGATTTTAAAGCAGCACTGCAATCAGAGCTGCCCTCCTCAGTCTGGTTATTCACTCTTGATGCACGTAACACTCTTGAGATTTTAGCTGGACAGATGTTCTAACCCACTTTTGGAATATTTGTAAAAAAAGTTTGATACTTAAAAAAGCCAGAGACTTACTCCTTGGCAGGAGCATCCCAAAAAAGGCAAGGTAACAATTACATGTTTGCAGATAAACAGACCTTTGCCACTTAGACAAGACATTTCAGAAAGCAACAACAGACAGAAGTGGCTGGAGCAAAAGGGGGATCTGCCAGGTTTTGAAATGAGCTTTCCCTAACCACTTATCCCCAACATGGAAATTAAAATGATAGTGACATAACCACTATATACACACCTTCCTATAATTGCTTACCTACTTTCATTTCTTTCAAGGCTAAAAAAAAAGCTAGTCAGCCACTCTGACCTTATGCACAGTGCAAATCCCAGAACACCATTTAAAAGCTTGGGAACTGGGTCCACACTTGATGACGCTCATTTGAGAGTAGATCTCAAAGAAATGTGCCAGGTTGGACCCTATGACTAACTTAAGCACTTAGTAGCACAAATGTCTCTGTATTTTAAGTGTCTAAGTGGTGTGATTACAAACTTCTTTAAAAGGAAGTGTCCAAGTCCTTAAAAAGTCAAATGTAAACAAGTGCTTCTGAAGACTTGCGCGAGTGCCCAACCCCCTGGCACCCGGAATTAGGCTTTAACTCCCTCTGGTGAGTGAATAACCAACCAGGAGGTGATGTTGGCCTTGAAGAACTGGCTCTCTTAAAAGAGGTGGAGGAAGCCGTGATCCCAACTTTTGGCACAACTGTGTAATGGCCAGGACACACGCTCTGGAAGTGGGACACCCAGGTTTTAAGTTAAGCAGCTTAAACTTGTGTTTCCTACAACTCACCAACAGCTCTACGGATAAGCTGGGATATATTGTAATAGATGCAATGAATCCTCTTTCTCATGTTGAAGCCAGGCCAAAAAGAGAGTAGTGACGAGGGGAGTAGAATGCCCTCTGGAATGGGCATCAAATATCTCATATTTACTTATCAGAAACAGGCCTCCAAGCAAGGCTCATCTCTCCCAGATGAGTATCCTGCTCAGACATCTTTTTTGCATTCTTCATTACATATACAGTGTCATCCCAGGCATAAAGCATTTTTTTTTCTCCCCTATTTGGAGAAGTATAAATCACATTTCAACTATCTCCTTGCACCTAAGGTACACAGGTGAAGAATACAAGTGTGAAGTCAAAATGTCCTTCAGAAATAAATACCATCCTGCAATCCAAACCACATCACGACACAATGAATACTGGGTCACACTGAGTCCAGATCCCTACAAGTCAGCATGATGCTCAGGGACACTGCACTGCTGTTGGGGATGGAGGGGATTTTCAGTTGTCCAAGGCCCATTTTATACAGCCTGAATCCCATTCCTCATGCCTGTATTCACTGGTGCTTCAACTGTACTGGAATTGAAAAGTTCAATTGCACTGGAAATGGAAAAGCAGACAATAGGAAAACATAAAACCAACCATGGCTGTTTCTCAACAAACTATCAAATATTGTATATTGAATAAACTTCCAAAAACCAAGCAAAGAAAACGTATATGTTGTATCATATCTGCTCTTAATTTGGATACATGTACATGAATTTGGGGGATTCATAGATTCTTTATGCTATTCTTAGAGCAATTCTTAGTGCTTGGTCACTTTAAAACACAGTTAAAAACAAAAAACTGGCTGAGATACTGAACCTAATTACTAGCTCAGTATTCCACAGATCAAAGAGTATTTGAATATACCAGACCTTTGAGAACTAAACCATACTTGTTTGGATTCAAAAAGAAAAAAAAAAAAAAAAAAGGGCCTGATTTAAGTTCAGAAAAAGTTCTGGGACCCTGGAAAGCTCCCACAGCAAGTTTTTAGGCATGTTTATTTAGTTTTCAAGACAACAGAGCACAAGGATTGAATTTTCATTGCCTCTAACAGGAACAACTTCTACTCAACTAATCTACTTCTGCAGATATTCTGGAAAATACAGAGAGGATCCTCCCCTCTATACTAAGAAAAAAAAATCTGACCCAAATATTCAGTGCTGTAAGCACAAACTTTTATATGATGGTGCAGTAACAGAAACGGCAAAGCCAGCGTATGTCACATCTATTTGGAGCACAACAAATTACATGTTTCTACGCGTATGTGCATGAAAGCCATAAAAGACTGCGTGCTTTAGTGATCTCCTCCTTCCACAGTTTAAGAGAGAATAACAAGTGAACTCAAAGCTTCCTTAAAAAAAAAAAAAAAAAAAAACCAGTCCTCAACAGGCTAAGCTAGAAATAGAATTAAGCAATTTTATAATTACACCTTTTGAATAAAAAAGAAAACTGCGGAACGGATCACTGCAAAACAAAATGACCATTGGTTCTACTGAAGTACTAACCTCATCAAACTCATCACCAAACCCAGCTCGGTTTGAGATAGCTTCTGAAATTTCCTGGGCGATATCTTGCTGTTCAGTGATATCTTGCATCAAATCATCGATTTTGTTCAAGTCCCTACGGAAATAACATGGAAACAGTTTTGAAAGATACATTTGAAGAGACTCAGGAACATCTTTTTGAAAACAGACTATACATAATACCCCCCCACACATAAAAAGAAACAGTAGAACTCAGAGGGGAATATTTTCTTTCACCTACACCTTAAATGTTCCTGGCAGGCTTCTGCGTGTCGCAGCTGGCCAGCCCAATTCCTTCCACTTTGGAATTACAGCCAAGGCCCAAGTGCAGCAGCTGGGGCTTTGCTCCCTCTCTGTGCTTCCCAGGTGCTCGTGAGGCCACGGCCACCTTCCTGGGGCAGATCCAGCTCGCTGCTGAGTCAGCATCCTCACAGAGCCACCTCTTCTGATCTCAAGCTTTTAGCCAGCCCTGGAGGGAACTTCACAGGGCTATTCCCCATTTAAAAGCTTCCCTTTATTGTTAACTTCATCATTGTTTCAGTTCCTGTTTATTCTCCCAGAACACCCTCTTCTGACTTAACTCCATTTACTCCTGCAGGAAAATACCCCACTGAGTAACAGAGAACATGTAAAAATACTACCTATGTGAAAATATTACCCACTTTTATTATTCAAGTTTCATTAGCACTTTGAGTTGCACCATCCAGCCTATGCACTTTGAAGGAAAGAGTTCAGTTCATTTCTTTAGTCTCTGCTATTTCTGCCCTGGATTTTTCCACATGTCCACTGCCAAGGCAGATTTAATTCAGCTGTGCCACTTGGTGATCCTTAGATAACTGGACTTCCTACCAGATTTGCTGCTAGGAGGGGATATTTTTTACGCCAAACATAACATTACAGCACCAACAACAGTGCTGACATTCAGTGCTTGAACTAAAATGAAGCTAATAAGATACAACAAAAAGTGGAAAAGAAAGTTTTATAGGTGTTTAGTAAGCTCAATTTGGAGACCAGTAGAAAGCACTTACATATTTGCATGCACTTTTCTCATAGCTTGTGCAGCATAACCCATGTTCTTGAGCACTTCTGTGTTGGTATGAGAATTTTCCAGTGCTTCTCTCTGGAACTCAATGGTTGAGAGTGTTCCATCGATCTGACTCAACTGTTTCTCATACCTTTTTTTTCTCTTCAGCGCTTGTAAGGCAGCTGGAAGGCAAAAGGCAAGGTACACAAGTATTCTCATGGTGAAATGCAAGCACAAGAAGTGCAGTGACAAGCTGACCTGCAGAAGTGAGAATCTGCCCCCTCCTACCTTACTAGCAGAGAGTCAAACTCTGACCACACCACATCAGCAGCCTGTTTAGCACCAACATGCTGTTGCATGAACATGCTGGGAGGTCTCTTTTAGAATAACTCCTTTTAGAATCACAGAGAAGAACAGCTTCTTCTGCTGCAGGAGATCTTGAATTCCAACCTGTGCACACAGGCAAAGCAGGGGATGACAGGGAGGAAAAAGGAAAATGTCAAAGAGGGATCAGAAAGGAAGGAACAGGGTAAAGCAAGAGAAAAGAGGTTGCAAAACGTAAGTAAGAACTAGTAAGGATAGGGTAAGAAGATCAGTCATAATAACCACATCTCAACCAATGCTGCTTTCTAAACTGTGCCTGAGAAACAGTGAAAGTGCAACAGAAAGCCCTAATCATCCAACTAACAGGTGGGTTAGATCAGAGGCAAGATTAAGATTCCTTGAGGTTTCAGCTCTGTTCTTATAAGGGCTTGTCAGGATTAACCTTTAAACTTTCAAACTTGAAAATATATAGGACTGTGCACAAAGCCAGTCAAATTCAACTACTCCCTATTATCTTTGTAGGTCGGTGAGATAGCTTAACAAGTATAAAAATTAAGCAGCAAACTTTCCCCACAGTAAATCATTACCAGCATAAACGCACATGACAAACAGGAGAGAAAAAGACTCCATTTAGTCCCTGGGTGTGGAATACAGTCTTGTCACAAGCATTTCCATCCTTTTCCAAACCGCAGTGCCAGACAAGAGCTAGGAGTTGCAGTTAACTCCTGGTATTTTCAAGGCCAACTCTTCCTTTCCCACCTCACATTTCGTTTCTAAACCAGCAAACATGTACAGCCGCCCAAGCTCAGACAGCTCACAGCAGAGCAGCTGGCCTCCCTCTCAAACTGTTGTCGTGTGCAATAATACACATATTGTGGCACCCAACTTTTCTCACACTTTTCAAACAAACCCAGGTGCCCCGCAAGAAATAGGTACAGATTAATTGTGAATAGCTGTGCATACACTGAGACACTTTGCACGTTACTGATAAGTGCTTGAATCAGTGAGGTCTAAATTACTCACTGGCTGCACAAGGGCAGGTATTTGCTCAGCCTGCGAAACACCATGTCACAGTTCTAACATCTGCAGTAAAATATTCCAGGACAACAGTCCACAACCACAACGGATTAACCACCATCTTCAAGTTGTGGATTTTCCCAAGTTTTCTGATGGTCCAAAGATCATCCTGAAGATGATTAATGAACCCCAGTGACATCACGCAAATAACAAATGGATGAATTCTGATTCATATTGGCAGATCCAAAATGTTCCTATTTGGCTAAATGTAATGTAGTCTTCTAGCTACTTATTAGTTCTCTACTTAAGGAATTCCTGACAGTTTTAGCACACTGTCCACTTCCCTCTTCAGCTTTAATTGCATCAAAATATGATGAATTTGAAGGCCAGAGAGTGCAGCTATTTTTCACAGTTGTGCTGGAAAGAACTCTTAAAAAAATTAACTTTTTGGTGCAAAGGTAACTTGCTCACTCAGAAACTCCTGAATTTGAGTAAATAGCTAGGATGGGAAAATCTACTAGTCCTCTTCTTATTCTCTACTCTTCACTACTAGTGCTATTATTATTATTGACTGCTCACAGAAAATGGATTTCCTCAATTACATGCAGGACACCTGTTTTCTAAATCCTGCAGGTTCCTGTGTAAGATTTAATTAAACCCCACCCAAACTAAGGAATTCCCAAAGGAATGTAAACTCGCTGCGACTTCACCTATTCATAAACAGCTCTTCCTACCTACTGTATTGCAACATCTCACCTTTATTAATTCTTTTAAGCTTTATAGCAAACACTTGAGAGCAAATCAATTCATATTTCTTCCCCGTTTTCCAGGATATTATGTATTCCATTCTCACACACTATGTTTTTCTCACATACATTAAACTCATCCTGAATTTGCAAAGCCCCCACTGCTCAGTGTTTTGCAGTGACAGGTACTGTAGCTAGGACATTAGCATTTCCTCACTGACTTCCAATCTTATTTTCTGCATTTTTCAGATTGTCCTAAGCTTTAAGTGATTCACCTGCCACAAATGTAATCACGTTAGAAACTGTGTGCAACTCTTGCAAGAACAATATAGAAACTCTTTCTGAATGCTTTTGCATTATAATAAACAGACAAAATATAATTTCCCTCAAAAAGTAAAGAAATTGAGTGACAATGATAAACTTGCTTTACCGAAGGCCAAAGAATGAAATTGCAAAAGGGTGTTGCCCATTCCAAAGATTTCAGAAGAGAGTTGGGAAGGAAGGATCTAAGCATCATATGACAAAGTATAACGCCAATTTAGTCAGGAAAAGATGATGCTTATCTCAAGGGAAAAAACAAGATCATATTCAGCTCCTGGGAGACACGAGTAGCGAGTGCCTCAGTTTCGGCATCTCTCACGTGCCCTGCCTCTGGAATCACTATCCAGCAAGCAGGACATAGTTCACAACAATTACAAACCACTGCTCCTGTATTCTGGGCTTTTAATATTATTTTCAAGGTAAGTAGCTGAAACAGCAGTAGTCTGTCCTGCTTACATACTTAGCACTGCTTTCAGGAATATATAGAAGGGCACTTTGGTGCCCTATTTTGGTGGTTTTATTAAAGAAGGGAAGACGTCCCACAAGACAATAGCAATCCTACTGTTGTCCTGTTCTGGCACCTTCACCGTGTCTCACAACAGATCAGAATGAAATACTCAGTACAGTGATGAGAGCACTCATCAAGCTGGTAGCCACCGCTAAGAGAGCAACTGATCTGAGGTAGAAACAAGAGCACTGTCAAGTAAACCCTGTAATTCCCAGAGGCACCTGGGTGAAGAAGAGCATTTCTTAAGAAGAAATAACGTTACTGTGAAAATAACACAGCACATTGCCCCCAGATAGACCTCGCAGACTCAAACCTCACTTACAAGCAAATACTTACAGCTCCTCTCCCTTGCTGAGGAAAGCTCCTCTTGCTTTACTGCTGGTGCCTACTTGCACCCACTGAATATGCTGGCAAAAGCACCTTTTCTCATTTATCTTTAGATAAAGGGGTCACAAAAAAGCAATATTAATACAAATGCCGGACACATGATGTAACTTTGAAAATAATGGCTGTTTTAATTCCTAGCTAGGAAACCATCTTGACTATGAAGGATATATGTTTGCAGTGTTCTTACTGCTAAATCTGATCTGCCTTCACATTCATTTCTTTACTATTAGCAGCACCATGCAGAGGACTGGCTACCAGCTTACCCAGAAATAAAAAGCCAAAAAGTCGTACTTTAAATATGAACAGGAAGAGCAAAGAACAGCAGCAGTAAATCACAAGGCTGATAAACAGCACAACAGCGATTCCTCTACTTTTTAACTCGGCACATACTGCTTATTAACACGCATCACCATTGCAATAGGAAGAGGCCCCTCTTAGATGTGAGCTTACCCACATCATCCCTTTCTCGAGGCTAATGCCAACTCGCAGGGCTTTCTGGTTTGGGCACATCACTAATGAGCCACCTGGGTGACATGAGCAAGTCTCCCTTAGCAGTAGGTGCTTGTCACAAACCTGCTTGCACCACTGGCTCTCTGGCCCTGAGGGTGCTCGGGGCTGCCTCCCAGGAGGATTCACCTGCACTTCTGTTGTGCGACGGACCTGCAGAATACAGAGCCTGATCGCCCTTAGCGTAGTCCTTATATTTATTTATAATTCTTACAACTTGTGACTGTTTCTCCTGCAAATACTCCCACAACTACGGCAACAATTCAAGAACAGTAGTGTACTTCATTCATTATAACCATTCCCATTCCTGGCAAGATACTTTAAGAATCATAGCAAAGAGAAAAGAACCACAGTGGAAAAAAAATAAAAAATGAAAAAGAAAAAGAAAAAAAAAAAACCCCACACCCTCACACAATGAGGTCATCCTAGGAGGCTTCTCCACACCGCGCTGCCCACAGCAGCTCGGTCCCAGCCTGCCGCACACCCACGTGTGGCAGCGAGCCCTGTCTGCGCTGACATGCGGCTACTAAACTGCCCGCTCCCTCCAATCCTCCAATTACAACTGCCTCCCAGAAGAGGAAGGCCCCATGGTGTAGGAGACCAGCGGCAGCAGGTGTGTGCAGAGGTGTAAAACGGAAGGTGAAGGAAGAAGCTCAAAGGAAAAGGGATTACTGTATGAGAGAAAAACAAACAGTGACGATAAGGCGCAGGCTCCCTGGAGGAGAGAGGTCAAACTTTCATCCTGGTGTAAGGTTCACTTTTAATGTCTACATACTCATGCAAACAGAATTGCTGATAAACTGACTTAAAAATAAACCAAAAAAACTACAAATTACAAGCTAAATTTCTGAATCCAGAAAGCAACATGGAAAACTTTCCACAGTGCCCCAAAATCTGATGCCAAGCTTTAAGCAAAATCACCATTCTCTGTAGTAAGGAGGCAGTATCATTGCACATGCTAACTGAACCACCAGCACAATGGTGGGAAGTCTGGAATGACAAAGCTTCTCTAGATGGAAACTGCACAGTGCGAACGAGGGTACTTCTTTTTTACTAACTCATCACCATCAAAAAAAAATACTTCTCATCATTACTGACGTGGATGTATTGATGAAGAAGGAAAAGGAACAGCCAGGCCTCTTCCCATTCCAATTTTTTTCTCACCTCAAGCTTTCACAATTTCAATATTCAGTATCCCTTTCTGTCCTTTAAACTTTCCTAAACTGTCCTATAAACTTTCCTATAAACCTTAAAAATCCTCCAGACAAACAGCCAATTTGCAGGTGGAATTGAGAGGTGAGCTCTGTTTGAAATTAGCCAACATAACTAGCAAAACACACCTTAGAAGAACTATGATTTTTTACCTTGAATACTGAGAGATTAAAAGGGCAGTGCTAATTGTTAAAGAAAATACTGCTTATCACAAAATAATCCCTGCAAGAGGAACTTGCACACATTGCTGTTCAGAAACCCCTCCAGTGGCCTGGTTACAATGAGACCTTAATAGGGAACATTGGAACATATTACCCCGCAAGCACAGGTAATTTCAGGTGCCATTCAGGAACTGCAGCCACGCACAGTTCACAAGGGGGAAGCCAGAAGTACTTAAGTGATGTTTCACAGCCACTTGCATAGCTAACACGTTACAGCTTTTAAATCAGGGCAAGTCTTCTGATGCTGCCTGAACCCAATCAAGAATCATTTGAATTCTTGTAAAATTGTTGGGGCTTGAATCCGATCTCGCTTGTGTCACTGTAACTGACTCAGGCTCACATGGCCGAAAAGGAAAATGAGATCACACTAAACTGGGGTATCCTTCATATGAAGATACAGCCCGCGTCAGCCTCACACACTCCCATTTAAAATTCCAGACACCTCTTGGTGAGGCGGCTATGAAAGAGCACGTTACTATTACCTGTTTGGTCCCTCTAACAAGACACTGTAGATTAAAACTTGTATTTTCTCATTTGCCTCTACGCCTACATAATACAATAGCAGCAATTAAAAACAGCACAATTATTGTAACATATGAAGGGCTATATTTGGAGAATTAAGCTTGCTCACTAGTCTACCAGATTCTTTCATTCTGGCATAGTAAAATTGCATTATCACACTTGAATTTTCTAACTTT
>JAUBOD010000971.1:5965406-5980221 GCA_032353885.1 Nothura maculosa | reverse complement strand
CTTAGTTCTCTCTAGTAGCGGATTTACTGACGGTTTGTGACAGCTTTCTGTGGCAGGCTGCAAAGCTCTGCTCCTTCTTCAGAGCAGCACGCTGTGGTAGATTCAGAGTACTTGGAGAAGCATAAATATTCCCAAAACAATTGCTAAAAGGCAACACTACATTTTCCCCCCACACATACCAACATTTTAAACATGGAGTGTTTCTTAAAGCATCTCTGTGACTGGAAGCTAAGGTCTCTCTCACTTTTAGTTCCTAGACTGTTCCAGTGCTTGGAAGTGAGAGAGACATTCTCACTAGATAATAAATGTCAACTCGTCACCTTGGTATGATGCAAGTTTAAATAAGGGACATCTCTCATTCCATGAGCAACTTCCTATCTTTTGAAAACTAACTTGATAGAGCACTATTCATTATTTACAAATAAAGCAATTATTTCACAAGCCTGATGTTAATGCTGGAGTACTGACAGGTAACTTTCCGAGGCAGCATTGGTTTTGGATCGACAGTAGTTGGCTGTAGGAAATGGCTTCCTTCGCTTGTGCAAGCTCCACACGGGATTTTGTTGGTGATTTGGCACTGTGGGAACAGAGTCACAGAATGGCTGAGATTGGAAGGGACCTCTGGAGATCATCTAGTCCAAACTCCCTGCTCCAGCAGGGACACCCAGAGCAGGTGGCACAGGGCGGCATCCAGGCAGATTTTGAGGACCTCCAGAGAAGGAGACTCCACAACCTCCCTGGGCAGCCTGTGCCAGGGCTCTGTCACCCTCACAGAGAAGAAATTCCTCCTCACATGGAGATGGAACTTCCTGTATATTAATTTATATCCATGATGCCTGGTGTGGTCACTGACCACCACTGAGAAGAGTTTGGCCCCAACCTCTATACATTTTCCTCTCAGGTAATTATGCATATTGATCAGACCCCTCTCAATCTTCTCCAGGCTAAACAGGTCCAGCTCACTTAGCCTTTCCTCATACAATAGGTGCTCCAGGCCCTTAATCCTTCCTCTGTTGTACTTTGGAGAAACTCTTCTCAGAGTTGAGAATCTCAGAAGAAAATTCCTAGGTGAAATAAGCTGTGTTCTTCATGGTGCCTGACTAAACGCTAGGTGGCAGCCGGAGCTAGGGAACACCAGGAGACCCAGGGTACGTTTTCACAGATAGAATTCTGCTTTCACTTGTCCTTCACTCTCCCTTCTGATAGCCATAATTAAGGCAAAGCTGATAACAACTATGGGTGTATTAGTACAAGAACTATTCTTCAAATATTATGAATTTGGGCTCTGTATGTCTGTGTCTTGTTAGGAAAATAGAACAACTTCTGTTGTGTCAGCTGCGTTAACATTTCCTCTCTTTCAAAGTTTGTATATTGGAAGATCATCATTTTGTCACAAGAACTCTGAGTCCTAAAATTGCATAAAAGCTTTATTTACAGTATCTGTACAACAGATTATACTATATTTAAGGCTGGATCCATTTATCCTGTGTTTTTGTGGTCATAAATTAGTATATGGCTTTTGGAAATCTTTTTCCTTATCTAGCAGATAATCTGCTAGATTGTAAATCTGCATCTTGTAAAAAAACCTTCTGTGATGGAGACTTTGCAGGGAGCTGAAGTGCCAATGTGCGGTTCCCCAAGGCTCGGCGTTTATGTTAGCGTGACCCGTTAAGGGTTGCCTCAGCAGTCCTCTCAGGACCAGATGTGCCTGTCCTCTCCATTACACACCTGGAGACGTCCCACCAGGCAGGACATGCCTGGGTGTTACCAAACTTCCAAGAGCTTTCGCAGAGGCTACAGATGCCTTGCGTGGTGCTAGCAGGCAGCAAGAGGAGAAGGATGGCAGGAGTGCCTGCAGCACTGTTTCACTACAGCTCATTGTGACTCTTTCTCTGAGTTAATTTAGCATGGGATCATCATGACATCACTTTCTTCCTTGATGACCTCTCTACTGTGGTGCAGCACAACTACTGTCAGCTCCCTGCAGCTGTGCATCCATACAAGGTCTCCTTTCTACAAAAGTTAGCTGCAGATGAAGTTGCTGGCAGCAGGACCTTGCCTAGGGATCAATGTGCAAGGACAGAGGGAGGTCCCAGATGAGAGGACTGTGTCAATATGGGAAGAAGGAACCGACTAGGGAGTGCCCTGGGTCTGTGAGCGTGTTGAGTGGAGAGGGGCTGGACAGAGACAGCTGACAGCAGCATGTGGCTGCAACAAGGACAGGAGGTCCCTTTGGGACTCATCTATCTAAATACCTACAGGGAATTTCTCTACTTTTAGATAGGTCATTCTTTTCCATGATTCTTTTCCATTTTCCATGGTGTTCTCATGGTGAATAGACAAGGTGCTTTTTTTTTTTTTTTTTGCCCCCCTCTGCCTTTTTTTCCACCTGTATAGCCATGTAGAAAGGTTTTGTATAGCTCTTCCATTTTCCTAAGCTTTTCTAGAACAAAATTCCAAATTAATACAATTTTGTGGGTTAATCAGGAGCACTTTATTTGCTATTCGTAATAGAAATCTTCAGATTACTAGATGTTGGCATTGGCTTTTTTATGAAAAAAAGCTAAAAATGCTTATTATTTTCACCTCACTAGTGAAAGGTAAAAGTAATAAAAACTCTCTTTCTTTCTGCCTCATTATACTTGAAACCACAACTGCACTCCTGAACACTCCTGCAACACAACACATTTAAATGAGAGTAATGGTTAATGTTGTTAGAAATTACTGTTTCAATATTTATTTAGATATAATTAGCAATGTATTAGCTGTGTGGAAGCAAATTGTATCCCCCTTCATTTGTGCACCTTATTCAGCTCACTATGCTGAAATGGAATTCATAATGATAACCTATCATAGCAGGAAGAGGCTAAAAGGTTTAGTTCTGTAGACACTTGGCTCTTAATAGCTGTTTTCACAGAAAGGCAGTGTAAACACTGACATAATGATTCCCATCAAGAGTCATTTGTGTATTTGAAGCTGAAAAATGCTGCTATTCAGTCAACAAAATCAGCTAAGAGGGAAAATATGTTTTCCACTAGGGGGTACTTATGTTCAGTTAATTTCTCACTTGCCTTTTACCTAAGTAGGATGCACAATGAATAACTAGTAGAATCCATCCAAAGTCTTTCAGCCCCTTGCAAACCAGCCAACTACTCAGCTTGATACTTCATTTTTTTGGAAATGTCAGCCCAACTCTATACTAAGCTAATTACTCCGATTCAAACTGCTCTATCACTGATATTTCCTTCGTTTTCTTCCCAAAATTCTCATTGCAATCTTCAGTGGGAATATATCAATGTTCCTCCATTGAGATCATGTCGATTATGTCCCCTCCTGAAAACCAGAGTCGAGGGATGATTGCCTAGTCTTTCCATGGAATGAATATGCAGAAATAAGGACTCATCAAAACTTGAGCACTCTTTTGAGCTAAAGATTACTAAAATAAATCAGTGGACAAAACTGAAGAATGGGAATGTCTCATAGTGCTAGCTGAAACTCATAGCTAGATCACAGAAAAGAATTTGCCAGGTTGTGGTGCTCAAGGTGTTCAGCACTTACACTACTATGCAATTCTGGGCATATTCTGGGGAATTCTTAAGACATATAAAGAAGCAGTAAGAGAGATTAGGTGCCTCCAGTGAGAGGTGGCAGCTTTGCATACAGGATTAGCTGCAATCTACTTCATTTTATCTTGTTTAATTGATTTTCCTAGGAATGAGGAGCACCTGCAAGGAATATACTTTCTTTTTCTTTAATATACATTATATCTATGGAAAAAAATTATTTTAGCAGAATAGCTAGAAAAAAGTCAGAGGTTAAATTCTTGCAAATATTTAAAACTAATTGTTTGAATTTACTACCAGAACAAAAGGAAAATCTGCACAGACGATGAAACAGGAGAAGGCAACAAAGACTAAGTTTAACTTACAAGGAGATTAATAATTTCAAAATTTAAAAAGAAATGAAAAAAATGAAAAAAAATGAAAAAACTATTAGGGGCTTATAAAGAGAAGACTGAAAGATCTGGTAATATTACAAGCATATTAATTATACTCTTTCTTGTATTCTAAGTTGTCTTCAAGAAGCAATCGCATATCTTACTTCACCTCATATAGTGTGGCCACATACCATCTTCTCTGCTTTTTTTCTTCTTTACTTGAGCGCAACATCATTAAAAATTTGTTTCATTGGAAAGAAGAGGTAGAGACTCTTCCATTACAGACAATGGAAAACTTGCTGCAATGTCTCCAAATGTGATTCTTTAACTGACTTTCTGCAACTTAATTCTTGATCTTACATACTGTAATTTCTTATTATGTCTGTGATTTCAGAGCTCACATTGAAATATCATTAAAGATCATGCATTTGTTTTAGAAAAGGGCATGTAGGTCATGCCCTGAGATATCATATGGTGGCAGAAATCTTGTAAGCCAGAGATAGAGAAGGCATTTTGGAACAGCTTTCTGCTAGAGGGGAGGTATTCGGATAAACTCAAGCTTCTTGCAACAGAGTGTGCTTGCTTTGGTGTTACTTAAGCACTTTGTTCACTGGCTTTTCAAAACAGACACATTTGCAGCACATCTGTAGGTGAGTTTGAAGAGACATACAGCAATTCGTCATTTTAAATGTCATTGTAGTTGACACAACTTGCACTAATTAGTTCATTGACAGCAGGTGAGAAAACCTCTAAGGGCAAAATTGGTATAACTTGGTATAACTGCATAGATTTCACTGTGGAATCATAAATTAATAAGCCACAGAAATGACTTCTGATCTTTGTCATCAAGTGTTGCATGAACCTGCAGCACTGCAGACCTGAAGAAGGAGGGCAGTCTATCCTCAAAGACTATTACTAGATAACAAGACATCCAGTTAAAACAAATAATGCGTATTTTCCTTTTTTGCCCTTCTGTGTGACATTGTCTGTTGGTGGGTTGTCATTTTTTCAGATCTTCATCCAGCAAAACATCTTATTTAAGCTCACATGTATTCCCTATGTCATCATGGAGTACTTTGTGAAGCTAAGCACATGAGTGAGAATATCCAAGGATTTCAGGGGGCTGTTAGAGAATAGCCCTCCATCCCAGCAATCAACAGTGCATGTGCTGAGCCTGACAAAGAGACAACGCTGACATTATTTCCTTTTAGTAATTGGGTTTGCTGAAGCAGTCGTTTGTCTTTCTTACTAATTGGAATTATTTTCGCAGTGTTGCTACTGCGTCTTTTAATAAATCCCCACATTTTCTTTTATCACTTACTCTCCCACAACAAGCACAATTTTTAGCGTTCTCTGCCCTGAATGTTCACCCTTTAATTAACAGTTCCTGAGCCTGGCCAATGTCTCAGCAGCTATACTGGAAAACATGAAGTCTTAGCATGAACCACAAATGCAGTGTTGAAATTTAATTATGATTAGAGCTGTTAGAAGCAAAGATAAAAGATACAGACAAATAATGACGTTCACAAATATCATCACTCACTTTGATTCTCAAAGCTGGTAAATGCCTGATTCTAGAAAGCAGTGGGGGGCTTCATCACTTTTGGAAGACAGGAAAATGATTTTTTATTGCATTTATGGTCAAGATTTTTTCTTTTGACACCTTTAATGATAGATAAAAGACAGAGAAAGAGAGATCTAAGCCATTCCTCTGCCTCAAGGCAAGGTCAACTACAGTTTTGTCATCCCTGACATGTTTGTTTAACCAGTTATTAAAGGTCTCTAGTATTGGAAACTCTGCAGTCTCTCCTCTTGCTACTTCTTATGGTTAGAAAGATTCTTTATCTATAATAAACATCACCAGACTTAAGGTCATTATTTCTTACACCATCCATCAGAGACATGGAAAAAAAAGAATTCCAATGTCAAGTAGAAAATATTAACAGAAATGAACCAAAGCAAGGGCTCTACAGAAACCCTAGTTCTTTCATATTGATAATAAATCAAGGAAAAATACATTTTCCCTATATTTTCTTGCACTCTCTTTGCAACCCCTAATTTCTTCTTACTTGTGTCTGCTTAGCACCCTTGTAAGCAATGGAACAATGTCAATGGCTATAATAAAGTTTAGACAGATAGTGAGCATTAATTTTCCCCTACAAGAACTACAAGATCATCTAGAGAAAGAAATTCAATTGACTTGATGTAATTTGTTCTTGACATCTATGCTGGGAAATATTATGATATTTTTCATCATCCAGATGTTTACAAATAGTTTTCTGAGTATTATCAGCAAGGTAGTACCCTAAGGAAGGGTAGTACATGTGTCCTTTTCTAGTCTTCTGGAATCTTATTCACCTTCCATAATTTCACCAGTAAATTCTCTTCCTCTAATGTTATACCAGGCAATTTAGTACTGTTACAAAATACATATATATATTAAAAAATGTCTTTCATGTTCTCTCTAGCTCTTCCTTTTCCTTTTCTAATCTGAAATTCTTTTTTTGGCTGATATTAAATATTTTTAGACCTTTGCTCACAAGTGAACTTTTCAGAGAGAGCAGAGCAAAGTAGAGAACTGAATGTTCTCTACATGAAGCTGTTTGAAATTGAAACCAAGGACTTCCTCCTGCTGGGCGCTTCCCTTTCTAAGCTTGCCCAAAGCAGAATTTTGTGTTATTTGTCATCTTTTTACAAGTTGCATCTTCTCGTGTGGCTTGGCCTTTTGCAGTCTGTCTCCAATTACTAATGCTATTCTTTCCATGTGACTATTAATATGACCTCCCTTCCATTTTTTTTCCTTCCTCTTGTAGTCAGTGATAAACTCACAGTGAGACAAGCTGACCTCTCTTTAACTTACTTTTCCCTTTCATTTACTTCTACTGGAATCTTATTCATGTGTTACCTGACTTTACTCAAATTTATCTTCCAGAAATCTATTGTTTTATTTTGTCTCCCTTTTGCTTTTCCTTTTAATTGTGAATTCTCTCTCATGCCAGCTACTTTCAATTTGATAGTCTCTCTATTTTTTCAGAAATAATCTGAGGTTGCAACAAAAAAGATAGGAAAATATTTGTGAATTAGGTGCTAAAATACATTTGAATGACTGAATTAGAAACATGCTTCGTTAACATATTCAACACAGCTGTACCACAGTCTGAAACTCCCTGGGGAAAAGTTTGTAGTAAACTACCCTGACTACATAAAAAGCCTTTGATAAACAGTGGCAAGAAAGCTATGCTAATTAATTGGTGTCGTATGCTCTAAGATACAAGATAACAATTTTAAAAGCAGTCAACATTCCCTAACATCTTACTAGTGTAATTGGAATAAATTTAATTTGGGAGTTAACTCACTGCACTGGAACTTGGAATTTTTTTTTAGATCTTGTGTTTTGTCAGGAAGATCATTTAAATGCAGCTGTTTCCACTTGGGGCCCTCAGGAACTCTCTTAGTTACTACTTAACCATGAAAGAATCTGAGTTTCCAACATTATCTCCCCTTATGCAGTAGCAGAACCATTTTTGAGCCTATTCAAACAGCTGTGAACAATTTAGCTCCTCTTCCTGACGTGTCTAAATCCTACCAGCCAGTCCCCTGCCTGTATTGCGATCAGAAAAATCCCTCTGAGCTCCCAGATTTGAATCAGTATAGAGATCAATAAAAGACCAGTAGAAACTGCCACTTTCCTCAAAATACAGCTGAACTAAAAAGTTTTGAATCATTGACAGCAGCTACCAAGCAGGAATCGTAGGGCTGAGCTTTTCTCTTTGTTGGACACCATTCAAACCACCCTTATTCACTTCCCAAAGGGTGTGTGTTGTAGGGCAGGGTATACTCTGCTTCGCCTGTTGAACTTGTTTCACTGTGTGAAAAAGTGAAATGCTCAATGAGTCATAGTGAGCATGATTCCTGAGGCTCTCACCTTGGGGTTGAAGGGAGATACCTGCTTTGAGCCAAGGTTTGAGCATGCATTTTAGATGAAACAAATACTGTATGAAACATTTGCACAATTCTTGTAGCCAGGCCCAAACTCACCATTCTAAACTTCAATGTGAGCATCTAATTGCTGGGCTAAAAATCGTCTTCTTGTTTTCTAGTGTAGTGAACCCATGATAATTTTATGCCAAGCAGGATACTACAGCAGGGAAAGAAGGTGAGTTCTTGCAGATCCAGAACAGCCTGAAGACAGCAAACCTTACTGCAAGTTGTGACCCTGGATTCCTTGGCCAAAAGAGGGCATCATATTTGGTTTTCCTCAACTTGCATGAGTACTCCAGTGAATGAGTATATGATATATGCCTAACATATGAAGAGCACTGGTTCCACCTTCTAGTTTATGTTGAAGAAAGGGAGTGAACTCTGCCATTGACTTTGAAGAAAACGCTCCATGAGAAGGCTCAGTTGTGAAACCTGTATAGACAGAAGCATGACTATAGCACTGAGTAAGACACCTAAGGCCCGGTGAGAAATGAACTTAAGAAATATTCCTCACCGCAGCATTGCCAGTCACCTAATTTACATGGCTCCCTAACAGGTTTGCTACTATCATACTCAGATCCATATTTGTATCTATACACAGATCTCTCTAGTTAGTTCCTGAATGGCACTTAAGTGTATTACTCTTTTATTGCAGTTCTATTAGAGATAGGTAGAAATACCACTTTACTCTGAACCTACCACTTTCTTGTCTATAGAGAATTCATACGTTAGTCTTGACTAAATTATGCATTAGGAAAAAAGAGTGAGAATGCAAGCACTGGAATAAATTGCCTCAGGAGGTTTCTGAAAGGCTTCACCACTGGAGACTTTTTAAAAGAGACTAAACAAATATCTACCAGGAATGTTGTAGGTAGAGTTAATCCTGCCTTTGGGTGGGAGAACAGAGGATGGGTGGAAATTCTTTTTAGCTGTAATTTTATATGATTCAAACATCCTATGATTGTAATTATTGTTTCACAAAGCGTGTACATGATCCTCTGGAGCTCAATTGCAACACGAGATCTAAACCTAATATGTCACTTATAGCTTCGCACTTCATAAAAGCTTTCTTAGTGGAAACAGCATACAAAAACTCCACAATCCAGTGCCCAGGCAACATATAAGGCTTATTGGAAAAGATGAACGTATCTGCTGAGCTCTCAGCAACAAGAGCAGTCAACTTAATCAGAGGAATGCAAGGAATAAACAGATAGTTAGAGAGAACAGACACCCTGATACAAATCCTGGGGATGCTTTTAGCATTTCTCTGAAGTGGCTGATAAATTTAAAGGTCCATCATGCCTTGATCATTGCTCCAAGCACACAGCACACATATGCAGCACAGACCTCGTGCCAAGAAAAGGCTCTGTTCCACTTGAAGTGAAAAGAGGGAAATATCTTTGTCATGGTAGAAATATTCCAGGCAGTTTTTTAGTAATTCTTTCTATGCAATCTTGCCTGTTCTCAGGATAACTGGGTCCTGCTGAAGTTGTCCAATGTATTAGAAACCAAGTGAAAATTTTCTGCCACACAGACAGCCAAGGTCATGTAGCTCTTTCCCCACCGTGCAGTGAGTGCCTCTATCGCACTGCAGCTGTGCATCCACGCACTCAAGTCAGTCTCTGGTGCCTCTTGGACCAGAGACTGCATCCACATCTCCTGAGTGTTGCCCATGAGGAATGAACAGAAAGGTTGGCCTGTGAAGAAGGATGATTGTTAAAAACTGAAAAGAGAAAACCAAGGTCATGCTTACTATTATTTACCTGCTGCTGAAAGAAAGGAAATAAACTTTCATTGGAAAAAGGACAAAAAGGACTTAAATCATGGCAAGAAAGATTAATTCTCATTAGAAAAGGTCTCATAATGATAAACCCAAAAGGGATTATCTGGGAAGACTGGGGGATATCTGTACTTTCAAGAACAGGTTACACAGATATCCATCAAAAACGAGATCCTGCTGATTGTCCCTTCAGTGCAATGACCTCTCAAGGTCACTTCCAGGCATATTGTCTGTAATTCGTCATAATCTTCAAAACATATACAGATATAACAGATATTTGCAGCCAGAAGAAAATCCATCTAGGTTAATACTCCCTCCCTCTGGGGAGGGAGCTCCCCAGGGATGTTCAAATGCAGACAAAATATAGAAGCAGAAACCAAAAATTTATATGATAAGAATGAAGGCATTTAGAAGGTAGAAACAAAATGCAGATCTTCTACACTTCTTTCCCTTTTATTTTCCCTAGACTTGTTGCTAAGATGGAATATGTGTAAATATTTATGGCAAGAGGTAAGAGTATGCTTATCTACAGTGGCACCAAAGATCCTCTGATCATTTGGATGCATAATTACTGCAACAGTAAAGGAGAATTTTTTACTCTAATGGCAACACTATCAATATTAATAATGATGTTAATTAAACCGCTAACAAAAGGGTAAAGTTGTGGCCACATACAAAAATCCTAATCTTTAAGAATTGCAACTAGTCATCTGCCCAACAGGACATGGGAAAAATTGTTACTAAGTAGTCATGAAGGTGTCATGTTCATTTTTGCAGATTTTATTCTGTCAGATTATCTCACCCTAAACTGTCAAACATGAGTCATGTAGAAGAGCTCAGAGAAATTACATCACTTGAGTGTTGCAGCTTCTCTTCTTTGTTGCTGCTTGCAAAGTCAGCAAAAAGCCTCTAATAAATTAGAATGGCTTGTTAAAACATGACCTTCCATTTTCTGATCTTCGCTGTTTGGACATTTTCTGTCCATACTCAGGCAGGATTGCAGCAAAATGCAAGTAGCCTAGCCCAGAGATTTCATGATGCAATCAACTTCTCTACCTGTTATGCAATTGGGAAAAAAAGATCTGTGAAAAGAACATATGTTGACGAAGGTCATGCACTCTTGGAAAATTCTAGTAACAGAAATTCTGCAAGGATTCTTACACAGCTGGGTTTCACAGCTGGTGGGCTGAGAGGCTTCAGGACTGCTCAGTAAAGAATTGGAAAAACATGGATGAATCAGGAAGTAATTCTTCTACTGACGTTACTGTGTATGTCAGTTCCTACTTACATACACAGAAATATAGATACTACATCTGGAATGAGTAACCAATGCATGTGCCAGCCCCACCCCCACAGATCTTCATCCAGAATGTGCCCAGGTTTCACAGAATCGCAGGGTTTCCTCCCTTTAAGATGGAGCAGACAGAAACAGGAGCAAATGGCACTTGGGACTCAGCCCAGAATGGAGCTCAAATGGAGCTCATATTGTGGGTCCATATTGGCACCAGACATGGTCATGGAGAGGTGTGCAGAGGTAGCCGCATATAGTTTTCTCATATTAAAAAAAAAAGGAGGAAAATAGGAAAGACAGATGTTAATTTATTCTAAAAGTTTGTACAGCTACAATTTCATCATTACAGGGTCTAATGTTAAAAGGTTAAAGGTCAAAAGCTTGTTCCGCAAAGACGATGCAGTTCCAGGCAGCAACTCCTCCCTCTTTACTTATCATCCTATTCTGTCAGCCCTGAGATAAGCTCCCTCTTGTCTACCCTGAGCAAACTGTTGGCCAGGTGGCAAAATCAATGTAAGGGAGATTGTGAGGCATGGAGTTGGGAGATTAGGCAATTTGTAAGAAGTTTCTATAAGATCCAGTGTCGTGCTGAGTGTTGAATGTATTCACCAGTAGCAGGGGCTTTGAGAGGCAGCAATTCACAGCACTTAATGAGTTTCTGATGACATTTTGATTCTACCTGCATGTATCACTTCTAACCTTGTGCTAGAGAAATACATGCTCACACATTACTCCTGAAAGGCTACAGGTTTTTACCATTGACTGCAGCAGGAGAGGTAAGTGCAGAGGAATGTCATCTTCTGGGCCATTCCAGATGCATCATGAGCACTATGACCATGCTACAGACATTCAACAATAATTCTGCTAACACTGAACACTGTTCAGTCACAGGATGGCCATGCTTCTAGGGTGCTGCTCACTTCTGGGAACCTGGCCCAGTCAATGAGCAGGTGCTGAACTCCCGAGAATGAGCAATTTCTGCAGGTCTACCCAGCTAGAGGGGAAGGGAACCAGCCCTAGTGGCCTGACAGAGAAGATGTCCAAGCACAATGGAGCAATGCAGCTCACTAGGATTTCCCTGCAGCTTGCATGGACAGATGGGAGCAACATGTGCAAGCTTTGGGATGCTGTCAGTAGAGTCTGTGTGAATTTAGGCAGAGGATGACCACATATGGCTTTGTCTAATGAGCAGCAGCCCTCAGGGACTGAAGCACCTGTCTGTTCTGCATAAATAAAAGATCGAAAGGCAGACAGTAACCTGGAAGAGCTGATATGCTCAAAATGTTGTCCATTTTTCTCCTTCCAGATCAGCTGGTCTACAAATACTGTTCTTGTGCTTACAAACCCTGACTCTCTCTCTGACATTTTTGTATTTTTGTGTCAGGGAAAATTGTATTTTGTTGCAAACAAGAGACCCAAAAGGGAGAGACACAAATACTGGATCCCCTTTTTAGTTAGTGATATCACACACCTGATATTAGTGAAGAAAGAGTTGCAGTTGGTCCTCATTTTTGATTTCTGAAGCATCTTCAGATGATCTCCAGTGATCAGGTCCAGGCAATCTCCAGTGCATAACTTTTATGTGATCTCTATAGTATTTACTATGGTCCCTATATTGCATGCTATACTGTTGTGTACTGTGATATTGTGTGTGAATATATGTATGTGAACATATACTTGCACAAAATATTTAAATAAACATATTTGAGAAAATCCGATGCAGTCAATTCCCAACATTAAAAAGAAAAAAAAAAAACTAACCACTGAGCTCATATGGCTAATTAAAAATATATGTATACTTAAATCAATGAAATAGGTGCCATTTTATTTCTTTTTACAAACGGATTTTCAGCATCTTTCTCACAGTCATTAAAGCTAGGAACCAATTGAGGTTTTAAAAGAGAGCTTACATATCACATGGAGCTTGGAAGGAAGCTACTAAATACTTAGACATGCAGAATATCTTTTCAGCTGGCAATGCAGAACACGCTAGCAGGGCAGAAATAGTCTGTGCACGTGCTCTAGGGTATACTACCAAAGCTGACAGGATCAGGAAACAGACAGATTTCTTAGAAAAGGGTTATTTTAAGGAGAACTGTAAGAAAGATTAGGGCTATTATAGTGTTTTGAATATTTTGGGATGCTTTGTAAAACCTATGACATCACAGAATAGGTGATATGGAGCAAAATTAACTGAACAGCAGAAAACATCAGCTTCTGTGTTTCTGTGCATCTCATTCTGTGAGCGAAGGAATTACTTGTTCTACTGTTGCTAAAAGCATGATAACACATATTTTGCTAGGGAAGGTACTCTTTTTTAAATTTTTTTTTTTATTGTAACTCATATCTTGAGTTCCTATCTGATCAATGACAAGCTTTTGAAAAGAGTTATGCTCACCAAAGAGGGAAGCCACCCAAAACTGGTCATGTTCACTATCAACTCCAGCCAGGGCTTTGGCACATTGTTTGAATTACATTTTATTTTAGCAAGACACCTGCTGTGCTTCTTTAAGAGAACTCCATTTCCCCGGGAAAAAGAATACTGTGGCAGAATGCCTGGCGATCTTGCCTGTACGTGTGTGATTTTTATCAGACATTGGAAGATGAACACATTTTTTCCGTTTCTTTTCTCACAAGTAATATTCACATGTCTCCTGAAAGAGTAGGAAGGCATATTTGGACTGTTCTGCTTAGAGGCAATGAAATTACTGCTTGGAAAGTTCTCCCTGAATGACGAGTTTAAATAGCATCTCAAAACCTTATCCATGGCTGGGCAATATTCAGTTCATTTTGTACTCAAGCATTATGATCACTCTCTCCTCAGTTATAGATTTGTTCAAAATTTAAGATTCAGAGCATTGTTGAAGTACTTCAAGAGGTTTCTGCAATTGCTCTTGTGATTATGTGTGTGCGCGGAGGACTGTGGAGGCAGAAAAGACTTAGGTGAAACATTAGCAGATTTCATATTCTTTTTAATCCTTTTCAGCAATAGTAAATCTAAGTCTTCATAACTTTTATGTTTGTGAGATACTTTCATTTTCCTGAGTCTCAGTTCATTGATAAGATCAGTATTTTAATCCTGCTCTACCCTGTACCATTTTCTTAAGCAGTTGTTTAGAATAGGATTTAGTGAAAAGAAGATTATAGACATTTTTAGGGCATGGAGGACTGCCACACCAGTAATATTACACTAGTAGCTGGGTTTAGGGACACTTAGGGACAGATTCCAAATGAGTCCCTCATTCTTGGGATTATGCCAGTAGAACAATCGTTTCTTTCTCTCCAGAAGCAGCACTTAACCACATCCAAAAAGATGTTTGATCATCTGGAAAATCAGAATTCAACCCCTTATGAAAACTTGGAGAACAAGAGTTACCGAGATGCATTACTTTGATACATTATATACATATATATATATATACACACACTTGTGTGTGCTTGTTTTTTTTTAAAGATTACCTTTTAATTGAAATGTATTTTCTCTTTTATGAATACTACTCTACAGTTGAAATAGAGATAAGGATAGGAGACAGGAGCAGAAGTATTATTTTATTACATTTAAATATACAATGGCAATAACTATGAATACATATAATATCATGCAGGGAGAAAAAATGAATGATAGACTAGGCAAATGTTGGGGGAGATGTCCAGGGGGGGTCGTGATGTCCAGGGGGGTGTCATGATCTCCTCCTGGGCATTCAAGTCTGCAGCCTCAGCGCTTTGGCAGCAAAATCAGCCGCTGCTTTGGCAGCAGAATCGGCTATCAGAAATAGCAGCTAGGCGACCACAAAACCCAGAAACCAGACATTTCCTCTTTGTACCA
>JAUBOD010000971.1:5925408-5952743 GCA_032353885.1 Nothura maculosa | reverse complement strand
CTTGTGCCAACTTTCCATCCTGTCTACAGTGTTAACTCTGAAGGGCTGGGTTATCACCTGAGATAAGCAATGAGCTTCATAAGAACTCCCTGATTGAGGATGTGATTTTTTACATGCCAAGCATAAGCATTGCTGACTTCTGACAGCTGATTCTGGCAAGGCTCCTCTCTAAAGTGGGAAGGGCAGGGCCAATGGATTGCTTTAGAAAACTCTGCATTTCTTGTCTCTGTGATTCTTTTGATTCCTGGCTTGCTTTATGCAGTGCAAGATGAGGCTAGATTGCTGTGACATTCAATGAAGATGTTGCAGAGGAAGTAGCATGGAGCCACCCTAGCATGAGGCTGCAGATCCAGTCCAGATGCTCGGCTGAGCAATGCCCATGCCTTCTGCAAAGTAGCTGTCCTTTCCTTTCCTCCAGCTCCCAGCACCCGGGGGCAGCAGTCAGCTTCACAACACTGCAGAGAGTTGGTGGAGCAGCCGGCTTTCGCACGCACTGGAGTGAGAGTGCTGTTTTCTTTAGTGCTTGATCTCTGAAGTCAGTCCATTTCATGTCCTGATCTTTTCCTTTCCTATCCAGAGAGTGAAAGGCTTTGGATGAGTTCCAAATTCATCAGTAATAAAATACAGCTTTCCAGTAGATACAACAGGAGACTTCGGAAAGGTTTCACGAGTCATTGGATTATTGCATTGCTAGCAATAAAATGTGGCATGCAGAATGAAGAGGTGCAGAGAACAGAAAAGAAAAAATATGTATGGTATTTACTCAAAATCTAGAATCAACAAAGCTGATGTGTTTTGTAGAGAACCTCTTAGTCTTGCTGGAAAAGTATTTCTTATACTTGGAGCTTTAGCTTTCTTAGAGCAGCAAAATTCTGGGAAGATTCTTGCCTAACAAGAGGTCAACTTTTGCAACAGCAGATTGACTTTTCATAGGAATATCTTAAACTTGCAAGAGATTACGTGCTAACAAATGAAATATTGAAAAATTTTCCTTAGTTTGCAAAAATTGCCTAGTAATAGATAAAAAACAGAGTAAGGATTCTAAATGTAGGTCTTCCATTTGTTTTAATTACTATATTAATTTACAAGGCTAGCCGCTAACAAAAAAAAAAGTAATATTTAGCTGAGTTCATGTAAGCAGTGAAGGGAGATCCATGTAAGTAACCTACAATATGCCAAAGTCATTCACTCTAACCTGTAAAGTTGAATATTTTAAATGCACACTAATAAAAATTATCTTCTCAGCCAGACAACAAAGAACTTGGATTCATATCCAAAAAATGTCCATATTACGTTCTTCAAATCTATCCCCTGCAAACTTGCAGGAGCTAGCATACCTGAAATCTGCTTTCATTGAAATGAAAACTAATTAGCAGATATTCCACTTTTCTTCTCTGATACTCCTTAGGACTCATTCACTGCAATTCACAGCATTACTTGATGAGTTTCATACCACCAGTTGATTTGCTCCAAGAGTCCGAACACACATACGTACTAGAGCAGTGAATAAGAATTCAGTGCTTTGCTCATGAATAGCATTCGCCTGGCATAAGCCACAACAGTTTGAGTGTGTACATTATTGCCCAAGAATCTACTGAGAAAAGCGAGCTTCTTGTCTGCCAACATTAGTTTCATGAAATAATTTGTAGAGAAGAGGAAGAGCCCCAGAGGCTTGCCATTTCCTCCAGTCATAGGTGCATTTTCCCCTTCTCTTTTAAGGAACTTCAGAAATGTAACCATGCATATTTATTTACCAGTTAATCCTTGCAACTACTAGATTTTGTTTCAGTCTTGATCTTACTGTGCCTTGGAGTCACGAGATTTCACTTTGTGCTCTTTGCATTACCACAGACTTAGCTCAATGTTTCTGAAGCACCTGTTGGATTTTTCAACTGTCATAGTTCTAACTTGAACTACATAGTTCAAACTTGAACTTCCAGATACTGGAAGCCTATTTGCGTAGGTTGGTCTGAAGCCCAGCAGGTAATATAAGTACCTAGCATCACTAAAAATGAAAATTAAGTGCTAGGTCCCACCAATCTGTGTGCTGGTAGTCACTGAAGAAAATCACAGAATTGTCCTTTCTTCTAGGCAAATTTGATTCCTTCAGCAAAGTGACCAGTGCTGCAAGTCCTGAGTCAAGCGCGAACTTAGCCATGAGAGAAGTGCTGCTGGAAATTGTTCCATTGAGCAGAAAAAAGGGATCCAGTTGTGTCCTGGCCAGCTCATTTTTTGGAAGAAAAGAGGATCAAAAACCACTGAATATCCATCAGCCTTTTGAATTTTAAAAACAAAGAAAGCTGATATTTCGTTCAATCAATAAGTTACATCATGAGTATTGAAGCTTTAGTCATACCTTTTCCAGAATAAGTAGAAGTCTAAGGAAGCTCAGCTATTTTGAACCTTTCCTATTTGAAGAAAGAAAAGTAGCAAGCTGTCAATCAAAAGAGGACATTTCTTTACCTGTTCCTGTTGGCTCTGCAGTATTAGCTCACCCCTTCTTGAAACTAGCCTTGAGCTTCAGATCATATTCCCACTGATATTTGCCAGAAAGATAACAGAAAAAGAATGATTTCTAGTTCTAAGATACAGCAGTCTCAAAATACCATGATGCGATTCCTTGTGACTGGCATGAGGGAGATAATATAGCCCATCATCTAAGAAGATTTTACTCTCTGAAAAGGAAACTTTCCATGAAGCCACACTGGCTTCTCTGATTTTGAGAAAATCCCCTTTTTGACAAAATTTCTATAAGGAGCAACTTTATTTTAAGAAAGTTTTCGACAGAATTCCTTGTCAACAGGCTAGTAGTCCACTGCATCATCAGGTGTGTAATGAGTATTGACATATTTTTACTTTTTGTTTCAATAGGGAGGATAAGCCAGATCTTTCTCCAAAGTAAGATATACATTGAGATCTACATTGAGATATAGCTATGAAGCAGAGCTACATAAACAACTGTGTAGGCCCAAAACACTACTGCCCATTGGTATTCATAAATTTAATAGCTGTAGTAATCTAAGGAGTTGTACAACTGCCCTTCTGGGGCAAAGAGGAGCCAGAGAAAACAGTTTTTATTTAACTAGAATACTGTGATCAGTCATAGTTATGATTTTTAATTCATGTTTTCACATTTGAGAATTACCCTGTGTGATGAGTGTTGGACCTTCATAAGCTTCCCTTCCCATCACCTTGTTTTTCCTCTTACCTGTTGTGGTTTGTTGAAATTCCTCTTCTAATTTGAAGAAGGTTTCTGTACTTCTGAAGATGCCCTGCTTTTGATGATTATTAGATCCCCATCAGTGCTGATGAGTACAGAACTGTTTAGTTGGCTGGCCCAGGTGCCTGCTGGCCGAAGACACTCCTGCAAGTGATACAGATCCCAGTTCACCTAGATTTCCAGGATTAGAGGCAGCATTGATTTCCGCATGGCTATTAAGGACTCCAATCCTTACCAGTAACATTACATTACTCAAGGCCTGTGCCCCAGAGAGCACGTAAGGTTTCTATTAGATGCCATCAATGCCACAACCTTCTCTCTCATCACAGGAAATCTCTCTCAAGGGAGAAGAGATCATCAGTAGAGTAACTCCTAAATGTGAGAGAGTCCATGAGCCAGCTCAGAGATAAGTGTTTGCTTTGAAATAAACAAGCAAATCAGTCCACAAGGCGGTTTTCTTCAGCTTGCATTTTTGAGTCAGCATGTTTGCAAGTCATCCACAAATAGCTCAGATTCACTTTAAATAAGTGAAGTAATTGAGTGCCTAGGGAGGCTGAATCTATTCTAAACTGATTTGCATGGAACAGGTACTTCACTTCTCTCCAGAGAAGCCCTATCCAACAGCCCAAGAGTTGCAGACAGCTGTTGCACCGAAGGAAAAGCCATTTCACACTTTCAGGCCATGTTATTGAATATAAAAGCCATATTTCTCTTCCAAAGATAAATGAATGCTAATTGTAGTAAGCTGCATACAGAATAGTTCCCCAAAGGCAAGAGAAGTACAGGAATTGAATTCAGCAAGATCATGTTCTTTCTCTCTGGGGCATTGCCACATTCCTCATCTATTTCTTCCAAGTAGTATTTTTCTGGATTTGAGTTTTGAAATTCCTACAAAATGCTCACACAGGGTTCAGAGTTTCTCAAGTCAGTAATCCTAAGTAATAAACAAGATACTGACACAAACTTCAGCCCTTTCCCCAGAGTTTTCTTTTCAGGGAGACTTCAGTATGTTACTCTAACTCTTTTCCTTTCACCTCTGAGAAACCAATAAAGAAAGGCATTAGGACTGCTATTAATAAGGAAAATATTTTCTTTGTTTTAGGACTAACCCAAAGTTAGTAGATGTATAAAAATTCAAAGAGAATGGATCAAACTTAAGGTTTAGCTATTCTCTCAGTTCCCTTACCCCACTTCCCCACCCTCAAAAGGAAAGAGTTGAAAAAAATCATTTTATTTACAAGAAGTCTATAATCTTAAAAGGGCAAGGAGCTAATCATACATATGCACACATTCTTAGCCCTTGTAGTAATACAATCTGAGAAGTGTCTCAACAGGGAGCTGCTTTGCCAAGAAAGCCTTGACAGCCTTAGTGAACAGCAAGCCAAGTCCTGCCAGCATAGGAGGCCAGCAGTATCATGGGCTGTATGAACACCAGCACAGCCACTAGGTTAAGGAAAGTTATAACTTTCCTTTCTTGACACTCATTTGATCACATCTAAAATGTTGCATCCAGTTTTGCTCCCCCAATACGGGAAAGACACTGATAAATAGGAACAAGTTCAGCAGAAATCACCAGATTGTCAGGGCTGAAGCACTTAACCTATGAGCAGAGGCTGCAGAAGCTGGGTCTGTTCACTTTAGAGAAGAGATGGCTTCGGGGTGACCAACTGGTAGCTCCCCAATGTCTACAGGGAGATTGAGGAGCTGTAGACAGACTCTTCACACCAGCTTGTGGTGGGAGGATGAGACAGGGGAATAAATTGAAACAAGAGAGGACCAGACTGGACATAAGGAGATCCTTTCCACCACAGCCAGGCAGGCAGTGGCACAGGTATGAGGTCATGTCATCTACATCCTTGGAGGTTTTCAACACCCAACTAGACAAAGCCCTAGGCAACTTGTTCTGAGCTCAGAGTTGACCTTGGTTGAGCAGTAGGCTGAACTGAAGACTTCTTGAGTTCTCTTCTCAATTGGATTATTGTATTATTCTATATCAATAATTTCTTTAAGATTGTTACTTCCAAGGTCAATAACTTCCCAAATATGTGGAACAATGCGATCCATTGAGGAAATTTATGTAAAGAGGAATGCAGGGGCAGGCGTGTGTCCTTATTGCAACTTTTTGCCATTGGAACAGTAGGTTACAGTCAGAAGCAAAGTCTAAGAAATTGCTTGGCTGCTTTCTGATATAGTTATTAGAGGATCAGTCAAAGTGGGGCCCCATTATGCTGGGCATATCTCAAGTAGATTGCTCCCTGAAGAGTGCAAACGAAAGTAAATGACATATGCAGGATTGATATCAAAGTCTAGATTTATGCCAGAACTAGTCATGTGCTAATTATTGGGACATAATTTTTCAGAATAAATATGAGTGAAAGGGAAAGCATCTGTTTTGTTAGTTCATTTGCTTTTCACAGAATCATATATCCCCTCTCCAGCACACAAAAGCCAAATAAAACCTATTGGTCAATTGGTTTAAGTGTGGCAATGCTGAAGGAGATCACAGGCAAGGAAGCTGCTTTATTCCTTCAAATATCTCTCACTCCAAAAAAACCTTTTTCTCCTGAAAATTCACTCCTTCCTATAGTGCCATTGCTTTCTGTATGAAGTCTATGACTATGCTGGTCCAGAAAGCAATTTAAATGATCTCCCCAATACCTTCTGGTTTAACAGCCCATGAATTCACCGGCATTCACTTGAGTGAATGGAGTGAAATGAAAAGAAGGTTATAGAAGAGAGCAAAACCCTTTTTGGTTTGAGCCTTCTTTTTCTACCAAAATAAAATATTACTTAAATACTTGTCTTTAATGTGAGTATTCTTGAGTAATAAAAATAATTAAATAAAAACAAGACGGTGATCTTTGTGCTAGTAAGGGCATATGAGTAATAACACTATGACCTACTGGCAAAGGAGGGGGAAGAAGAGGAAGGAAAACACTGGGCACTGGTACTGCCTCTTCATTGGTCATCGTACAGCATCATGTGGCCAAGACTCCTTTTAAAGATAACTTCTGGTCTCCTGGAGCTCATACTGTTCTGCAGTCCTGTATTTCTGCTTGATCCTGTGGAAGACTGCTCTCCAGCCTGACAGAATGTGTGACCAGTTTGTGGGCACCTGGAAGCTCCTTTCTAGCGAAAACTTTGAGGACTATATGAAAGAGTTGGGTGAGGAATACTGTTTGGAGCTGTTCTGGGCCTGGGCTAGGGAAGAAATTTTGAATGTGAACTTTATTCCTTAATTGCTTTACTTGGCTATTCTTTTTACCAAGGGCTTTTTACTCCAGCTAGTTTAATTAGACAGTCTTAAACTGGAGAATTGGCTAATGGTGCCAAATTCATATAAGAGAAATACCTTGATTGGGAGGAATAGTTTCAGGCGAGCCAAGTCCGTGCATGCCTACTTAGTAGTGCTATAAATGGAGGTAAAAGACATTACTACTTGTGTGGATTTACTTTTATCCTTTGGAGATGCAAAGCATAATGCTAAAATTCAGCAAGCTTCACCATGTCTGAGTATATTATTAAGGAACTAGGAGACAGATTAATGGTCGTGATTACTATAGTGAACAAAACTTTCTGCAGCTGCCTCCACAGCATGCTGTGGAGCTGTGGTATAGAAAATACCTTGGATTCCAGAATAGATATACAGAAAGGACTTCAGGGATAACATCTTCCTCTACCAGTGTAGTTTCTACTTTTGAATTAAATTTAGAGTCTGAATGCTACTCATTGGCACTTAAGCAGCATTTCAGTGAGACTCTTGCACTATTACTCTTTCCTCCAGATTTTACTCAAGGCATAAACTTTGTCGACTCTTTCTCAATAATTTTATTTTATTCAGTCTAGTCACAGATAAATACATCTGTGATGTAAGTAATTTATTTTTGGTTTGGTGTTTTTTTTTTTTTTGGATTTTGTGTCCTAGAAACTCTCATATATTGCTCCTTCTTAACTTTTAAATAAAACCATAGTGCAAGATAGTGTAAAATTGACTGCAGTTATTTTGAACAAGATAATATGCAAATATCAGACATTAAAATCTTGTCTCAGATTTCATGTTAATTTTGCTCTTGTGCTAATGTCTGAGGAGAGAATAGTCTTACTTCATCCACCTGTCTAAGTCTACAAATGACCAGCTAGTGAGATGTTACAAAAGAATATCTGCAACATAAGGTTACTAAAAGTTTAAGAAAGTAAATAAGAAAGAAAAAAATGAGAGATCAGTGCTGTTTTTCTCTCTTTTCCTTTTTTTTTTTTTTTGCTACACATGAGAAGTAGAGAAAAAACACTAAATAAAGAATTTCACCATGTCTGGTCTTACTTGTAGGTGTGGGATTTGCCACCAGAAAAATGGCTGGTGTAGCCAAGCCCAATGTAACCATCACCATCAATGGTGATGTGATAACCATCAAAACAGAAAGTACCTTCAAAAATACAGAGGTCTCTTTCAAGTTGGGTGAAGAGTTTGATGAAACCACGGCAGATGACAGAAAAACAAAGGTGAGTCAAGAAGTATCATTCATTCTTTCAAAAAAGATATAGGAGTAGGAGGAAGTAGTTGTACTTTTCACATCTGCTGTAGAAATGGCCTTTCAAATCACCTACACACCAAGAATGTTTTGCAGATTGTTTCCCCTGTGCTTTAGTACTCTTTGGATTCAGAAACAATCTTCTCTTCATTCTAGAGAATGAAATAGCCACACTTCTTCATCTTTTTCCTTTGGCAGAATGTTATAACCCTAGAAAATGGTGTACTGAAGCAGGTACAGAAATGGGATGGAAAAGAGACTGTAATAAAGAGAAAGGTGGTGGATGGAAACCTTGTTGTGGTGAGTTCATTTTTTGTTGTCCAATGCATTCATTTTGCTGAATGCTTCTTTTTGGGGGGCAAATATTTTATGCTATATTCAGCTGGGGAGATTGAAAAAATCAGTGTGTCTGTGCACTTATTTAGCAAGAAGTGTCTCTGAACAAGACGAGAACTGATTACATTTACCTTTCTTTCTAGGAATGCACCATGAACAATGTAATCTGCAAAAGAGTTTATGAAAAGGCATGAAGAAGCCATCATTACACAGGACTAATGCTGAAAGCTGTAGGAAAAAACAACTTCACTGACAGAAAAAATCTTCACAAAAATATTTTAGAGAACTATACTTTTTACAGATATATTGCAGAATAATTGTATGCAGTCTAAATTGTGGCTATTGAATAAAATGTCTTGCTTTCTACAACATGTGCTTCTACTAGAATTTGTCAAAATGGTCTGGTATAAGATTGGAATGGCTCTTAGCAAGAATGTTATCGTTATGCCTATTAGCTGTGGTTCATCTTACTGTAGAAAAAAGGGTCAAAGCAAACCCTCTGAAACAGAGGGTGCTTCAGGCACATTCACTAACTGAACACGTCCTGTAATGGAGACAGAGGTAGACCTGGCTACAAAACATCATTTGGTGGCCTCTATTTGGTTCTGACTGCAGGAGGTCTATGGCTGAGGAGTATACAAAACAAAACGAATAAAGGGCTGCTGCTTCTCTGGTTTCAAAGGATGGGGGCAGGGAGGAGATAGATTGTCAAGGATGAGACATGCAGAGCTGGCAACTAGCCTGAGTGGGGAATGGGGCATCTCAGCCATCACCCTGATTTCAAAGTAGGCAAGAATGCCTAAATTTTAACCTCCTAGTAGGCTATCATCAGCTGAAGTGGCCTAATTTTGTCCTGTTCTACCTGAAATAAGAAATTATAGGTGTTGTAGCTCTCTAGCTGCAAAGCCCTTTGAAGACTAGTTTCCCAACTCTTCTTATTCTTGAGTTACTCCCTCTAGATCCTGCCTGTTATTTCAAAACTTAGCTTCCATAAATGTAATGATTTTTACAGCTGGGAAGAGCACAAATTCTCAAACTTTAAGAAGTCCAAGGAGAAAATGTACCAAAATAATCTGAAAAGATGTGTGAAAGCCACAAAAAAAAATAGTGTTAACCACTGGGAACCAATATTTCAAATATTCTTGACATTCTTAAATCAGTTGTCTGAGGCCGCAGTGCTGAGTACTTAATACCAACAGCAAATATCTCATAGGTTTGAACTTTCTCCCATATGATTCAGGCTGTTCCCAAATTCCTGAACTATTAATACAGTCAGAGAGAGGAAAAGGAAGAGCTTTTACCCTTCAGATGAACTAAGGAATAATATGAGATCAGTTACAAAAGACTGCTACCAAACTTTAAAAAAAAAAAAAAAAAAAAAAGAAGCCATGAGCAAAAAAGCAACATATTTTAAATTTGTATTCCTTGGCTATGAAATCTCATCAGTTAACAGAACAGCAGCCACATAGTGAAAGGAAGTATGCTTCAAAATACCCCAAAAGACAATATTCAATGTATAGAACACATTAAAAAATGAAATTAATTATGAAAGATTGATGATAAAACTACATGGTAGAGGCATAGACATATGGACTTTCAAAATAGCAAATAATTTCCTCAAGAAGACATAGAGGATGTTTGTTCCACCCCCACAAACATAACTACAGAAATCTTCCCCAAAAATCTTTATTCTTAGAAACTTTTAGGAAAGAAATTGCATAAAGGAAAGATCTTTGGAACTTCCTCAGGAGATACTGACTAGGAGTTAAATATCTACTCTGTATTTTTAATTTCAAACTTCTTCACATCTTTTAAAATGGATCATTCTTAGAGTGGTAGAAATACATGACAAGAAGAGAGATTGTTGCTTACTGTGACAGAAGTATAAATGGTCTTAAGAAACTTCAACATTGACTTAAGTAAGCTGTTTATAAATACTGAAGATCAGAACACAGTTCAATATATCCTATTGTCCCTTCTATGGAGATATTTCATTTCAGGAGTCAAACTTCAATATACAGTCCCATTGCTCAAATAAGGGGCTCAATTTTCCAAATACCTGACATTTTTCTTAAGTCTCTAAATAAAGCCTGCATATACAATTAGACCTTTGGCCACCTAATTTTGGAGAGTCTAGCCTCTAATGAAATAATTTTATTTTTAGAGCTATTTATTTTAGTAGTCAAATTTAGACTTTGTGAATGAATCAAATTAATTTATTTTTTTAAAAAGACATTTAAAGCTTCAATTGTTACAAATTTCAATAAAGTGGCATTCCATTTATAAACTTTAATAGTCCAGAACCATAATAAATTACTGGTGGTGC
Organism: Nothura maculosa; assembly: GCA_032353885.1. Taxonomy (NCBI): domain Eukaryota; kingdom Metazoa; phylum Chordata; class Aves; order Tinamiformes; family Tinamidae; genus Nothura; species Nothura maculosa. The sequence goes on along the minus strand of JAUBOD010000971.1, from coordinate 5,942,332 downwards.
TTTCTTAGAATATGGGCATGCCTAAAAGATGTCTAAAAATGAATCAATGTTACTTTTTATCACTTATATTTACTCACAATCCTTTTGGCTTCTTTGCAATTAAAGAAAAAATTGGTTTCCATGTATATTTTTTCTACCAAAGATAGAATTTCCTGCTCTTGTTCTTTAGACTCTAGATTCATTAAGAAGCTGCTGATTTTTCTTAATGACAAAGAGATAGAGGGTAGCAATGTCCACATTGTTTGAGATGGCTTAAGACTGGGGTTTTGTGTGTATAAATAATTCTCTGTTGCTTTTGTTCTTAAGGTTACTGGTACTGCAGTATAGCTGTTCTGTTCTGACTAATTTGCTCCTCTTCAGTTTCTTTGGGCCTGATTTTACAATGTTCCACTCATCCATTATTTTCCACAGGCACCAGTCTTGCTTTGTTAGTGTTTCTGTGATAAGGCAATGTAAGAACAAAGAATCTCTGCAGAGCAACAGTAGACTATTTCCGTATTATTCCTTGAAAAACAATGGAAAGGTTCATTTAGGAGGAGCTTTCTCACTTCCAGAGATTGGATAAAAGGGATAGCTACTCTTTCATAGGTAAGGTGTTCTAATGCATCTCTGCTTCAGAAAAGCCATTGTGAGGACCACACCTTCACAGGCTGGCATTTATTTGTATTTGACAGATACAATATCTGCTTCATATTGTGGGAAAAAGAAGTTGCCCTTTTATTAATTTTCATTTTCACTTACTCTGGACTTTCTCTCCTTACATTGCACACAGTTAGACCAAGGAGGTAATGGGAAATTCTACTGAAGTTATCTTCGTTGTCCTGACCTACTGATGGGACAAAAATATTTTGTATACCCAATCAAAAGTTGTAACATGAGACATATCCTCACCATGACAGTATAATTCCTACATATGGCATTCCTGGAGAGAGGACCCCAACCTCAGTCTCCTTGGCTGCATTTGATTCTTCCCATCCTGAATGTGAGATATGCAGTTCCATGACTTCTTTTCCCAGCTAACCACCATTCATTACAAGGATGGCCTGAGAAGTCCCTGTGTATGGTCATAACCCAAAAAGTTTAATCATGAAGAAAAAGAACATGCAGCTTTTATTCATAAAAGTAGGAAATAAGCCATCTATTCCATTAATGCAGCAAATAATATCTTTTTCATATCAGGAAGGTTGTTTATGAAGGGAAGGTGCAGAATTACAGTTGATGTTGGTCTACACTAAATAGCTTTGGATACTTTGAGGTGTCTTGAATTACAATGTTTTAAAATTCCTGCTCTTCAAATATGCATATGGTCTATGGATTCATCCTTTGCTTCTATTTTCACTAACTGCAAAACAATAATATCAAATAAGCATTATTAGGTTATATACGGAAAACTGATGCATAGTCGCACACTCTAATTCATAATGTCACTGCAAGAAGAAATTTTTCGTGGGTTCTTGCATCATCTCATTTGGAGGGTGAAGAAGGTCTGGCATGAGTGACCTCTTTGTTTCACAAAGATTATGGCCCTTCATAAAAACAGGGACCAGAAGTAATCACATAAAAAGAGGATATATTTGAATGTAAGGCCTATATGACCAAACTACCTTAACTTTTTGACAGACCAACTATCCAGGTGTAGAAAAGCAGAGAGAGGAATATATTCCTTCTCCCAAGCCAATCAATCTGCTCACCTCTCACTAACTGACTCTGATTAAAGCACTTCAATAAGTCCACTTGCCAAGCAGGAAACTTGATCTGAATCTACGCCCTGACGTTCTGAACATATTTGTAATTGTGGAAGAAGAGAGGAGGAAAAGTTTGTCTGTTTCTTCTCTTCATGGAGTATGTGCAGGGCAGCAAACACAGTATGATGCTATCATGCCAATACAAAACAGATGCAGAGAACAAGACAATCATTTAATTTTGTCTTTAAAGGGTGGAATGTACACCTCCTTTCCAGAGTGGGTCACAGCTTCCTAGGGATGCAGGGATAGCCTGCCTGGTGGCATTAGGTAGCTCAGATTCCACCAGCACATCACCCACTGGTTCTGCCTCACATCCCCATCCCCACATGCTCCTCACTGAGCTGATTTATTCACTGGAGGAAGCTGTGGCAGGCGTCACCCTGAGCCTTGGTACTAACACAAGTGGCCTTGGACAAGGTGCACATTGTCTGGGCCTGGCATCGCCTCTCCCACTGGCCCCTCCTGACCGTTATATGAACAGGGCATCTTTAAAAGGAGGCAACTGAGGCTTGAGTCGGCTGCACAGTCCTTCTGCCTCCCTCCAAGAACTGCTCTTGCCACTGCCTGTCTTTCAAGGACTGCTCCCTTGCAAAGCCAGTACGATGTGTAACCGATTTGTGGGAACCTGGAAGCTTGTCTCCAGTGAAAATTTTGATGATTATATGAAAGAGTTGGGTGAGAAATGTTATTTCTTTTCTATTTTTAATAAGTTTTCTTTAACAATGTCTCTTCTTCATATTATGCTTTGCTCACAAATTATGTCTTCTTCCTGCCCGTAAGTAATTTAATTACTTTCTAGCATAGTCTCATTTATTACTTTTAGCATCTAAAATGGAAAAGAGGAAAGGCAGTTGCTGGATTACTTTAATAAATTTGCACCAGTCTAACTGATCTGAATAATCTATTTTCCTCTCATGAGAAGGACCTATGGAAATGCAGGACTTTTTTAGTTTCTCTTTATTACACTATTAAACTCATAATTTGTGTTAATTTATAATATATAATGGAGATGATATCTCATAACACTTAGGTTTCAGAGGCCTGAATTCTATGAATGAATCTATCTGTTACTGAAGAATGCCAGGAATGTAATAAATTGGCTATTGTTTTTTAGTTTAACACAGGCTTCATCTATAAACAAGTGCACACTATGTTCCAGCATTTTTTGCTATATAAATGATTCACTGAAACATTAATTCTCCTCTTTTGAAAAGTTAAATGGAGTAGCCAAAGAAGTGCAGTTAATTAACAGAGTAAATGTGGGATGAAAATCCAGCTACAGACATTTTTCTCAGAGTCTCAACAGAACTGATACAGTATGGAATAATTAGCACAGGTAGTATTAGACTTTAAAGTTAACTTTATATCCCTTTATGTGGATCTTTTCATTTGAGCATACTGAGCAGGGCACTAAATATAGATATCCACAATCTACTCCTATAAAACAGAACTATGTCATCTATGGCTTTCATTCTAACTTGCCTCAGACCTCATAACTTGTTGGCCATGAATTGGACTAAATAGCACAAAGTAATTAATATAAAAGGCTCTTAATACAGGATTTTTACTGAAGTGTTCTGCACCTCTTCACTCCTATACTTCTGTTTTATTTTGCACTTGTACCCTTCAAAGAGGTTTAGACATTAGGATACTTAAAGGATGTTAGTAGCAACCTAGGAATTGATGAGTCTCCAGCATATTTTATGCTGTGAAGAATAAGCAACAATATGTTGGGAATTCAGTATCTAGTTTCTTCCCTATCCACATACTCAAGTTTGTCAAAAATAACAAAAATAAAACTCTTTTTCCATAGCTCTTTTCTACAGATTTCTACCCATTGTTTCATCACATAAATACTATGTTATTAGTAATCATATAAGTTTTATGTATCTTTATTTCTTGCTGAGAATACCTCGTTTGGAGGTGCCTAACCCTCTAAAAGCAATATTGCATACAGGTTCCACATATGAGGAATCAGCGTCTCATCTGAATCAGACATAATATTCAAAAGGAAACATTTCCTTATTTTCCCACAGATTTTTTTTTGTGAAATGATAATGAGTTTCTTGCTTCCCAGAATGTAATGCCATATTTTTTTCTGATTTATAGGAGTGGGCTTAGCAGCCAGGAAACTAGGTGGCCTGGCAAGGCCTGATGTGATCATCAGTATGAAAGGGGACATAGTAACTATCAGAACTGAAAGCACCTTCAAAAACACAGAGATCTCCTTCAAACTGGGCCAGCAATTTGATGAAACAACAGCAGATGACCGGAAAGTCAAGGTAAGGTGGCTAATGATATCTAAAATTATCTCTAAGGCATCTTGACATCCCAGGAGAGACCCAGGAGGAATTTTTCCACAATGAAATATCCAATGGGAAAAGTATTGAAAGAGGAAGAAGTATGGAGCTGAAACCAGTTACTAAGTGTAGCATGAAATGTGCATTCTAATTTAAAAGTGAATTCTTACTCTAGACTACAAATTTGGATTGCATTTTGAAGCTCTTTTCATGGCGTTTGCAGAGTGTCATCACCCTCGAGAAAGGGTCATTGGTGCAAGTGCAGAAGTGGAACGGCAAAGAGACTACGATAAGGAGACGGCTGGTTGATGGGAAAATGGTGGTGGTAAGTACCCATGTTCTCCCTCCCTGTTCACTGTCAAATGGTGGAATGGCACAGACTTCAGTTTATTTCAGCTGTCTGTCAGCTTTGCATTTCCCTTGGGCTTATCAGAGAACTAAAGGGAAACAAGCATCTAATTTTATTTATGATGATAAAGTACAATGGGGACTGACAGGTCCTGACAGCTCCAGCAAAAAGCCTTCGGTCTTCATGGAACTGAGTCTGTGATGAAGGCTGGGGAGTGGTGACTTTTCCTCAGTATCTCTTATCAGGGCTAATATATCTGACAGTCGCACAGAAAGCACAGGAAAGCAAGGTCAGCATAATCATGCATTTGGGGGACCTTAGCACCTTTTAATAAAATTAAAGTTTTGCCATTGCATGAAGGAAAGTATTTTGCTCATTAAACTTTTTAAAGAGTGGAGCAAAACTAGGGTGGATAACTTGTTTCAAAACAGCAACGTTAAGCCTTAATGACTGATCTTGACTTAACTGCATTTTGACTTACAGTCCAGTATATTTGGAAGGTTGATTTGCTTTTGCATTTTACCATGGCTGCATTTCTCAGAAAATCTATCCTAATTATTAAAATGTCTTTGAAAAGCTGAGCAGAGCAACCATTTTCCACCGAAGCCCTGCCCTCTGCAAGGGCTAGCCTCCCTACTGCACGTTGGCAGGGCTGGGGCACAGCAAACGCTGCCAGTCAGCAGAAGACAAGGGCTCCGCGACGCTCTTCTCTGCACCGCCACGCAGGCCCTGTGGTTGTGAGTCACCAGGAGCCAGGCAGACGGTTGGCAGAAACGTTTTGTGACTCATAAATGCAACGTTTTATTGGCCACCAGTTTGTCCCTGAAATTACAGAGGTCACTCTTGCTTCCACAAATGAAATTCTTTTCTAAAATTGAAAGCGTTCATGGACTGCAGTATGATGAACTAGATAGGACTGGTATTTCTGGGAAGGTAAATTACCCTGGCATTACCAAGGAAGGTAAATATATTTCTGGAAGCTGAGCAAAACTGAAGGAGCTACCTAGCTACCACCTCACCTCTGATTTTGCAATGTATTTATCATTATATGCCTTTTAATTAAGTGTGATGCTGTCAAAATAGCCACTTTTCCCACAGGAGCATCAATACAGCTTTGCTGCTTGCTCTGAAATTTCTGTGGAGATGCACAATATAGTATTTAGATTTTCACTGACTTTGGTGGTCACTGAGGTAAATGCCATCAGTGAGAGGTTAAAATTAGTATTTTATTTTTTCTCTTAGGAATGTGCCATGAAAGGAGTTGTCTGCACTAGAATCTATGAAAGAGCATGAAGAAATTGCTCCTCTGCACCGGACTGGGACTGGCTCTTAAAACTCAGCTTAGTTCAGTGACAAAAGCCTCATGCTTCTTTATTTTATTTCCTTTTATTGGGAAAATTACTACATTATAATTTGATATTTAGGAGCCATAGTGTAACTAATCCAAAGTATTGTGGTGATTCAATAAAAGCTTCTCAACATATAAGCCTCTACTTGAATGATCTATTTTTTCTTCCTTGGATGCTGCCTTTCTTTTCTATTCTTGTCTGTATAATGATCAACTATTTCTGAGTGAAGCAGTTAATGGTGTTACCACTTTTTTATTGATATATGTAAAAATTATCATCTCATGGCTTCAATACTCCCTTCCTTCTGATTCCTTTTTTTTTTTTGCTAAATAATTTCTACAGAAAAACCTTTACCACTAGTTTTCTTGACTTTCAGTAAATTCCTTGCTTCAGCCTTATAATTTTACCACATAATTTTATTCTCATATCCCAAATTTTATAGTTCAGCATTATTTTTATATTTGTTTTAGTACTGTGTTATATATGTAGATCTTGGCATTTATTTGTAAGAGATTAATTTTTGGAGGGAAAGAAAAACAAATTACTATATTTTTCATGGTTCTCTGATAAACAGTTCTTGACTTGTAAAACAAAGCATGGAGCTGATGTGAATGAACTCCAGAAATCTTCAGCTCCCAAGGCTAAATTTTACAAGGTGCTAAGCAGCCCAATCTATTTCCAGCACAGCATTTAAGCATTAGCTTAACGTTAAGCTCATGAAGGAGCTTTCATGGGGTTAGGATCTTCTCCCAGGCCTTGCTGCCTAAGCTGCTCGTTGCTTCTACGGTGCGGACGCTGTGCTTTTAACTAAGGAAAAAAGACAACAAACTCAGGACTGCTTCTGAATATCACTTTAACTGAAAAGCGTTCTAGCAGCTTATCTGTTTTTGTCTCCACTAGCTAGCATTCTGTGGTACCGCAGCATTTATGTTGACCACATGAAGAGGAATATTTCACCCGTCTGTCCTGCCTAGGTGTGTGGGAAGCTTGCACTGGCTCCATGGTGTTACACTGGATTCTTCCTATCTTTTCTGTGGGGCTAAGACTATTGAGATAAGAGCATGTGTTTATTTTGGCTTGTTGCGAGCTGCAGTATTGATGAGAACCTTTGTCTACTGGTTTTACAGTCCAGAAGATGAAGTCTCAAGGCTAAGAGAGATTCTAAACATTATAGGTTAAACTGATCTGGCCAAGCAGAGAGTCAGAAAAAAAAGCCAGATATTATGGCTATTATGTCATAGAATCGCAGGAAGGTTGAAGTTGGAATAGATCTCTAGAGATCAGCTAGTGCAAACCCGCTGCTCAAGTAGGGTCACCTAGAGCATGTTAGATGTAAATGCAAAGGTCATTTTTTTTTTTTTATCCATCACTGGAAAAGCCAGAGATGGGTCCAGCTTTGGAACCAGCTGCCAGAAATCAGTTAGAATGGGGACTGATGGGAACTGTGGGAAAAAGATGAAGATTTATGGACAGTTGTTCTAAGAAAGAACTTATTTTGATCTCTGATATAAATAAAGCGTGGCAACACAAATTCTCAATCTTACCATTAAAATTCCTCTCTGTGACTGCTAGAGGACCGGGAACTCTTAACTCCTCAGTAACAGTAGCAAGGAATGGAGTCGCCAAGGCAAAATGACACCCCTGATAAAATGTTTTGCAAGCATATTGTAGTCACAGACAAACAGATCGTAGCAAGAGACTTTAACTCAAGACCATCCACCAGGCATCCACAAAACCAGGCACTCAACAAACACTGTGGATGCACATATGCCTCTCCAGTCTTTCTCATTTATTTTTCTAGTCTTCTTTTCTATACTGTAACCCATCATTCTTCTATTCTCTATATGGAATGCTTAGTTGCACTTTTTTCTAGAGACTTGGGATTAAAATAATTGTTGTGTTGGGCTTTTTAAATTCCTGACTAAATGCAGTTATGCTATTAGGAGCCTAGGATTTGGCACATTCACTCTATACAGAGGTCACTTTAAAATGTCATGAGAGCTGGAGACTTTTCAAAACAGGAAAAGTGCAACTGAACTGATAGTGTGGAAGGCAAAAACAACAAAGCAGGTGGTACAAATTAGCACAGAAAAGGAGTGTTTGGGGATACTTGCATCTATAAAATAGTCCTGGGGATCTCCTGGAGAATTTACAGTTTTGATGAGTGCTTGAATGTGCACTCTATAATTCAATATTAATAGCCTGATGCTGGTATATAATATAATTTTTTAAATCAGTTGGCCTAATCTAGTAATGAAGAAATTGTCTGATTTGAGAGGTTGCAAACACATAAAGTTCTCCTGAATGTCACTGTTGTTTGGGTGTTGTAAGGCTCTGTCACACCTTGTTTTTCCTACCACACCTTGTTTCCCACCTTGGTGATAGGAGTCAACTTTCAGAGCCCACATCGGGGATTCACTGCTACAGAGGAGCCAGGATTGCCCAAGAATGGCTATGATGCAGGCAGGGATGGTGAGAGCCTAATTTAGTCCAGTTATGCCCATAAGGGCCGCTGAAATCAAGTATAAGTTACATTTGGTCTATGGGTTCTACCACTACAGCCTTGAACCAGGCAGAGTTTGACTGTTTGTGACAGAAAGCATCTCTCAGAGACAAGGATCTGCTTCTGTGATGCTGTTCTCCCGCTCCACCCTTCATCTGCATCCCGGGGGTGTTTCTGGAAAGGAGAAAGGGAAGGAAAGGTGAAAGAGAAGGGAAGGGAAGAGGCAAGAAGGAAAGCTGAGGGATAGGAAGAGGTCACTGACATTCAAGAAAGCAAATTATTATCCTTATTAATATATAGTAAGCTTAAACTTTTCTTCAATGCCCTAGGTGAGCGATTTGGAAGCAAATGTCTTTTTTCAAAGTGAATTCCTGACAAGTGTGTGGACAAGCGTCTGGACTTTGCTGCTCTTCCTGTTCGCGTTTTTGAACAGTTCCACTAGACACCAATGTGAAGATGAACGGTTCTAGTTATGGCAAAGATTTGGGGTGGGGGTTATGCCATTAAAGGAACTGTGCCTTGCAAGTTGTCCTTGCTGCTTGTAATATTTCATCATGGAGAAATAACTTGTTACAGTGATAAACATGCGACACTACAGAAATTGCTCAACTGTCCATTTTATGATGCTGCTACCTTCACTAATTTTTGTTTTGGGTTAAAGACATTCTGCTGTGGCACAAAGGAGTGAAAGGTTAGCAGAGCTGAACGGGTAATCAGTTAGAAGCAAATAGGCTGATACTACAAAAACGGGGCTTAGGGAATCCAGGAATTTAGATGTAATCAAGCTCTTTGTTAGGGAGGTAATTAGAGCATATCCTTGCTATTTCAATGTGAAACATTGTGATTGGCGATTGGCCATCAGACTGCAGATGGAAAACACAATATAATGATGTTATTTGGACTAAAGGGCACAATAACAAGAGGAATGATGCAGTCACCAAAACATTAGGACAGAAAGCTGTGTTAAACAGACCTTGTATATAAAATATTTTTGAAGAAGCCTGTGCTCTTTTTACCTCTTAACTAGCAAATCAATATTCAAATATACTTTCCTCAAATACAATTAATGTTTTTAAAATTTTTAAACTTTTAAAAGTGAGAAGGAAAGCAATGATTTGCAGATTAGAAAGGGTGGAGTGACTTCATTACAAATGGATATATCCACAGGTCTGCAGCACAGTACTAATTAAAAGTAATGATATTAAAACAGTGGATCTTATTATATTTTGTGATATGATCCAAAATGTGTAATAAGGGGGGAAAATATTTTCTATTTCCTTCCAAGTTAACACATCTACTTCCTGGCATGCTTCCTCACGGACAAGCCTTCCTAGTGAGCACTTCTTCAAGTAATTGGGCCAAAAGCATTGTGAGAGTTGGTCTTGTACTTCAAGTTTATGAACTCTTCCGGTGTCAGGGTAGGAGCTGCGGGACTAAGAGGCTCTAGCGGAACTTTGTGACATGGCTGCTAAGGTATCAAGTTTCTTAAGAGTCCGGGTTTAACTGGGAAATCTGGAGGCATAATTACAGCAAAGGAGAAATATTTAACATATCTAGGTTCCAAGGCTGCTGAAGATGCCAACAATAATCCCATTTATCTTTCAGATCCTAGCACAAACTTCCAGACTGAAAGCTAAAATATATATGTATGTTTTATTTGGAAGCTTGGTGTGTTTATTATGAAAAACAGTGAAACAGTAAATGCAGAGTGATCTTGTGTGCACAGATTCATAGCAGAAGGTAACCTTAGGCTTTGCTATAACTTCTTTTATTTGTACCATATAGTTTTTCCTTGTGTTCAGAGTTTTATAGCCCATTGACCCTTACAAAACTTATATAGGCAAATTCATTTCAAAAGAATATTAATTCCTTCTTGTTCTCTTTATTAACTGTGAAAAAAATCCAAGTAATTTGAAAACATAAGACATAATATTCAAGGCCCCAAATTACCTAGTTAGCACAAATCCCTTCATTTAAGTTAAAAAGAGAAACAAAAATTAGATTATGAAAGATAGGAGTAAATGTCTCAACTTTCCAGATCTGAACCCTCTGGCCAGGAGCACAGGAACCAAAATTAAAACTCTTCTTGATGCTTCCTTTTTCTGAAGAATTCAATGTAATCAAGAAAAAGCATCACAGTTTATAATGGCTCTGTCTCCAGATGGGCAGAAAGCATGTTATGAAATAAAAATGCAAATGCTATAGTCTGAGATGATGGCTTTGGAAGACATCTATCAAAGAAGAGGAACAATTTTAAGATTGCATTCCCTCTTTTTTTATGTGTGTCTTTTTGCAAATCCCATATATTGCGGATATAACTTCTACACATGTAACCTTTGTTTTAATTGTTCCTAGCTTGGAAAATACAAATCAAAAAGCAAGAATGAAGTCAAAATTCTGATTGAGATTCATAGTGTAACTATAATTACAGGGAGAGAAACAGCTCTGCTGTCTCATGCTGAAGAGGAAGTAAACCACCACCTCTTAACTGGGATAGAAAAGTCAGGGAATGGTATGGTGGCTAGTTTAACATCAACTCTCAGGAAAAAAAAATGCAAATAAATCACAGTATTTTTGAGAACTCAAAAGAGAGCAAGGGAATTAATAGAGGCCACCATAAAGTGAAAACAAACCATTTCAAACCAAGCCCATTTTCTTCTACAACAGAATGACACATCTTGGGGTTGGAAGAAGAGCAATAGCAGTGCTAGTTTCAGGAAGGCCTTAACTGTAGCCTATGACATTTTTATAAACAATCAAGGATAAATTAAGAAGGGATACAAATTGATGCAAAAAAACCCTCATTTGGATTGTTTGTGATTCAGTGTCAAAATGGAAGGACTTCTAAAATGGAAGTGGACTTCTACTGTTCTGGTCCTATTCAAAGTCTTCAATAGTAACCTTGACATTATTTATAGACCATACAAAGATGAGAGGAAATGCAAGCACACTGAGGGGAAGGGTCTGAAATCTATTGATCTCAGCCAACTTAGGAAATTGTCTGAAATGGCTAGGACTACATTTAAGCAGAAAAAAACAAGTACTAGGTAGGATCAGCAGCAGCACAAACACTGGATAGGGAACAAGTAAGGACTAGTTCAAACACCAGGAGCTTGTAGTTGATCGAATATGAGTGAAAAAAAATGTGACATTACTGAAAAAAAGGCAAACTTCATACTTCACACTGAAGTACACACTGAACCAAGCTCATGTTTGAGCAAGCTCATGATTGCTCCATTAATATGACTGAAAATCATCTGCTTACATGAACACAGAATTTGCCTTCTGCCGACATGTGCAAGTTGGTCCTGACCATGTACAGGTGTGTTTCATAACTGTAGTCATATTAGGTAATTTTTGCCTAAATGCCTCCCACCTGCTTTGCTTCCTACTCTTTCTATGGATTTGTCAGCCTGCTTCAATTCTTGGACAAAACAGTTGACCTCCAGCTGATTTCCTATCCTAACTCAAAAGTAGCGTCAGCTCTCTGGTGACTTCCACACATTTGATGTGTTTGTAAAATGTGTGGGAATCTAAAGAGCTGGAAGATCCTTCAGAACTAAATGAAACAAGATGCCACTGTATTGCTGTAACATAATTTGGACTCCCAGGAGAGTCTCATGGATCTGACAAACATTCAAAATTCTGTAAGCAAAACTAAGTTTGAATCTTTGTTCCTCATTTGTTTCTAAAAATACTGCAGCTTTTCTACTCAAAAATAGTAAAACAAAACAGCAACAAGATTCTCCAGTTTTATTTCTTAAAGCAGGAAATAACTCTGTACTCTACTGAATAGCTTTCTTCTTTTCTTCCTCTTTTCTTGGTAAACTAGCAGAGAGGACTTTGAGCAGATGTGGAAAGGGTAAAACATATAAAGGATGTTAGAGTTCAACGGCAGCATGCTATGTACGTTCCAGAGAAAACAGAAACATCACCTTAGGGACTTGATCTGAACATCCCCGCTGTAATAACATGGTGGAACATTCAGATCCAAAGCCAGGAGACCGGGGAGTGTGACCAGTGTCACTGCCAGGTGCAGTGCAAGGATGTTCCGCAGCCAAGAGGAAGGGGGCTCTTTTTCCAGTAGCAGAAAATTCTCAAAGCACCATCTGGATTTGAATAGACGATACTTATTAAAAGGAAATAACATATAAACTATGACATTATCCTTTGTAACTTACATGCCTTTGCAAACACATCCTTTTTATAACACACATAGACACACACGGAGTTCATGTGCTCCCACAACCTACAAACAATCTATGTCTTTTTGTTAGCCTTGTGAGCTGATATATTTTGAGGAGGAGAGAATATGGCCAAAAGACAGAAAAAAAGAGAGATCTCCCTTTGTCATCTAAAATTGAGACAAGTTTGCTTACCTTAGTTAAGGCAAACAACCCCTTTGCTTAAAAAACAGTAATTACTATGGCTGACTCCCATGCAATGAGTTACAGGAAACAGGTTAACTAAAGGCTTAACAAAAGTTTGACGGTGGATATCTTTGCCTTTCCTGCTCATGCTTCCTCATCACAGCTGCCTGTGTCTGCTCCTGTATAAAAACTCTGGATCTGAAAAAAAGTGAAGTCAAAAAGATTCTGTGGAAAAGAATCAATATCAAAAAGATTTGGTCTAAAAAATAAATTATTGATTAAAGTGATCTATTGATTAAAGTGATCTTGATTTTTCCTGTAGATTTGGTGCAAAACTATAGAATGTGAGACACAGTTCTTTCTTTATCCCTTCTATAATTTTGTCTACAACTTCTGTGTAAAAGAGATTCTTCTCTATTAAAATGTGTGTATCTGTGTTTCTTTAAATATACTCACATTTGCTGTCTTGGATTTGTCTACAACCTCTATTAATAAAAAACAAATACAAGACAATAATTTAACAGAATATTACTGAAAAGGATGCTTCAGATGACTTTGTTTCTTTTTTTTTCTTACCTATTTTTGGTTAGCAGTATGAAAATAGGCCCACAAAATCATCAGCCTAAAATTGAAAGAATTTGTTGCCTGGTAAGATTGTTATTACACATGCAACCCGCATAGCACAATACTCTCTAACAATACTTTCTAACTTTCCACTGAATCTTCCCTCAGGACAATAATCCTTTGCTCAGCCTTCTATAGCTATAGAAGGAAAGAGACACATAAATGTTCTCCGCACACGCTTAACTGAGAGTCTGGTCCTTTTGCCATGTGTGCAAAGGGATGCCTGCAGCTCCTGTTTTCCACCTTAGTCAGCTCATGCTGTGTCCCAAGGCACTTGCTTAGGGAGTCTAATCTTAATCACATAAAAAAAGCTGACAATGATCTCAAAGTGGAGGAAGGAAAGGCTTTCTATGAAAAAGAAGAAAAAAAGAGTATTTCATATTTTTTCACTATAAATCCAAAGAGGGGAACGTGCTCCGAACTCTGGCCACTGTATTCAGTGGGCCAAAAAACACTTGAACAGTCTTGGACTCGAGTACTCTCCACTTGAGGGTACACAGTTACCTATAGCTAACAATAGCAGGAAATCCAGTCCTCAGGCAACAGAAAGCTCAAACACAGGAGACACTATTTACTTCTGTATAAAGAACGATACTGAGGATGGCTGAATGGTGCAACAGCAGCTTGTGTAATGATTATAGTCAGGAAATAAAAGCTATCTTTTAACAGCATGCCTTTATTTTATACAGCAATACAAACATGACCAACATTGAATGGTTGTACATGGAAATGGTCATATAGGTCATCTGAAGAAGGGTATATTTTATTTTGTTTCATTTTTTGTCTTTTTCTGTCCTTTCTTTCTGTGTTGTGGAGAGAGATAGTGATTGCTAGAAGCTGGGAGAAAAATGATCTTATATTTAACATTTTTTCATATTACCACTGTTTTTTTCCCACAAATTTCTCCTGCAGGAAAAAAACAAAATAGTGATAAGTAGTGTTTTTGCCTTTGACAGAAAGCATTTTTAAACTGAAAATATTAAGAAAAAAAAGTTTTACTTAAAAATATTCCCACCGAACAAGGAATTGTAAAACATTTTTCTTATAACAAATATATTCAGCAACTTTTTACAATTTATGATCAACTTTACTGTTTCATGCTAGACTCTGTCCAAAGTAGGTAACTAAGGTCTTTCCTTCTCTTCTGCACTCTGCTATTGCTGTGGGTTGCCCCCTGTCTCATCTCACAGGCTCTACAGATGAAAATTTGAATATCTATCTGACTGAGGACATTTCTTTTGGATAGGTCTCAGGACTTTGTTAGGCAAGGTAAATAAGAGGTTATCACTTTCTAAGACCATCTGTTTGTGTAAGTTTATGTGGCAATACCTCAAGGAAAGCCTGAGTTTCCGAAAGAAGGGAAGATGTTGCAAAGAGATATTTTGTTGTATGGGTCAAAATGGCAACGAGATTGCTAAAGCAAAAAGGTCTATAAATGGTAAATTTCTGTCTGACCTTGGTAATTTTTCCTCATTTGAAATCTACCAAATTCTATCCCAACTCAGCCATGTTTCTTTCAGCTTAGATAAAGATATCTTCATTTCTTTGCTCTTCCAAGCAATACACATTTTAAAGCACAGTTGTATATTCTTATGTTCCAGCACTGTGGTATATTAGCATTAATTTGATGGAACCAGCTATACGAATACTATTACTTTGCTGAATTTTCAGCTAACAGAGTCCTTGTTGGTTACTTTTCTTTCATCCACTGATTCTATGAAGTTGATGCAGTGCCAGGGCACACATTCAGTTTAAAATATTTATCATACTTTCTTAAATTACAGCTTTCCAAATTTGGATATTATAGAGGTGCAATTTTTAACAGTGATTTCTTAATGAAAAAGTTGATCTCATGGGTTAAGCAGAACATAATGTGGCCTGTTACTTGTTTCTTAGATAATAGAGTACAGTGAAAAATAAAATCTGATAAATTATGATTTTCATCTGTTTTTAAATAGAATTTCCTTGCATTTGTAGGTGTGTGAATTTTATGCAGTGCAGATAGCTTTCATATAAAAAAACTTAGGATGATGATCAAACAACAAATGAAAGAATTCTTAAGATTTTTCTGAATTTTTCTGCCTATATAAGTGATAAGTGTACATCAGATTCCTTCACTGAAGTTTTCTGAAGCAGCCTGAAATTTAACAGGGTATAGACAGTGCTGATCCAACCCTAAATGACTTGCAAACTGTAGTACAATAAGTCTCAGAAAAGATCCCTCATCTCTGTTGCTTGCTCTTTTTTTGACTGTGGTGGTTTACTATTGAAATATTTCTGAATGCTATACCCTGAGAAAATGAGAATGAGGAATACTTCATTGGAAGCTAATTATCCCTGAGTTTTCTGACAAATGTTTTGCTTTTTGAAGAAAGGAAAACAGGAGGCATCAGCTAGTGGGTTCAGAGTTACTATCTGCTATTATTCTATTACTATTTTATAGCAGGCAACGCTAGTGGGAGTCTCTTCCTAGCTCCACCTTACCCAAGTAACGAATCTACATCTCTTCTTTGTACCAAAATTGTGAGTGTATGAACAGCCTTCAATTATACCCAGCTTTTGTCTGAAAATCTCACTTCCTAGTTTATTTTTGATTATTTGCTTTAAGTTATCTCTTTATTGTGTCTACTGGAATTTTTATAAACTCTATTTTAAAAGACATCTGAGGCTGCATGTTGTTGCAGGAAACTGGAATATTGTTCTCTGACGGATGTTTTAATGCTGCTAGCCCCCTTTTATGTATTAGAGATCCTGAAACAGAACAGGTTATCTACAGAAATGATGCCACCACGCAGGACATGAGACCTCCTGAAGTGGAGGTACAACACATGCTGTATACATGCATAGGGCTCTAGGAAATCTTAACTAGGTCTTGTCATTTCAGTACTTCCTATACTTTGTGTATTTTTATTATCACCATCCCCACACGTCTTTACCATTCATACTGTTCTGAAACTCAGGGCTTTGTGCTTTCTTTTTGTCTTCTGGTCCTTACATTGCCTGTGACTACACTGCCAAGTTTCCTTTGATAATAACTGACTTGGGGGAAGGAGGGAGGAGGTGAGGAGGAAAGGATAAAGAGATTAATGAAACTGAGGTCTTTCAGGCAGTAACACTACTCCAGGAAAGGCAGTTTAATGAACAGAATAGTAATGTAATAAGCATGGTTAAACTGAATTCATCCAGGGAAAGCTGACTGAAATCCACAAACAGAAAAGTCAGCTTAAAAAAAAAAACACCACAACTTTTCATAGAATTAGCTGGAGGGTCATATGATAGTGATAAAGGTACTTTCAATTCACTGAACCAGAAGCTCTGTAAAAAAAAGGAGAATCTAGCATCCATCATTAAAGTTACTGTTTTGTATGTTAGTTCTACCCAAGTCTTCCCCAGGCACCTGAACCTCCAGCGTGTAATTACAATTCAATTAAATATGCCTACATCAAATACAATCCCATTTATCTAGAAGGATCTCACAGATTATGACAAATCTAGATTTATTCTCTTTTTTTCTTTTTCCATTTAATATTTATTCATATATATTTCTGAAACAGTATCTATTGAAAGAGTATTTAAAAGATCCAATAATAATTTGCATTCAGAAACCTCTCTCTGAAACACAACAGTTCAGGAAAAGAAATTAAAGAATTGGATGTGCACATTAAAGGCAGGTTTTGTATATAG
>JAUBOD010000971.1:5878748-5925308 GCA_032353885.1 Nothura maculosa | reverse complement strand
GTCTTCACTGCTGCCCTTTCACTTGCACTTGATCAGCAGGTCACAAGGTGTTAAAAAACATCAACTTGATTCACTTGTTCATGCAAGCATGAATGTTTTATCATCCTATTAACCAATTCATGGTTATCTCCATTAAACTATAGCTGATTATGTCGGAAGGCGCTGAGCTAGTTTTCACTCTCCACTTTAACATCTACTTAGAGGATACATTAGACGAAATCAGAAAGAAAAAAGTCAGAAAATAAATCAGAGATTATGCAATTCATTTCCCATCCAAAAAAGCACTATGTCCCATAGGAATAGGCAAAGCAGCTGCATGTGTAAAATGCAAGTTTTTAAGTCCATAGGTACAGAGCGAAAATAACAAATGAGTGATCTTACAAAGTCATGTTCTTTTTGGTATTTTAAATATGTATTAAATAGTCATGTGAATACTTCCTTGCAGAGGATTAAGGTTTATGTTAAAAAGTCACATGCATCTTAAGCCAGGGACCACTGCTAGTCCTATTTATTCTTTTATTTTAAAGCTGTTTTGGGAAAGATGCAGTTAAGTGAACATAACTCACAAAATCTTTGAAGTCAATGAACTCTATTAGAACAGATTTTTTTGTTGAATCCATTTTGGTAGCTGATTAAGGGGATTTATATTCATTTATAATTGGCACTTCTGAACACTAATGGCATGACTTATTACCATGAGGAAATCTCAGTATGGACCTGAGGAATGGGGGAATTTTAGTAGGCTGTGAATGTTTGCAGCTCAGCATCCCACTGAACTCAGGCATTACCTGTCATCAAACAGATGGATATCCTATGACTCTGACTATAAATTGACTATAAATCTAACTAAAGTATTTGCTATTCAGCCTCAGATCAGGAGGTATTTGTAATGAGTAACAATTTTTTGGTTGTCTTATGACGTGCAGTCCATCTTATACCCCATCAGTTGCAATAGGCAGTACAGAGGAACAGTAACATGAAACAGAGAGTCTGACATTGTTGATGAGGTATAATTTTACTATTTTGTTTGTAAACTTAAAATCTTAAAACTACGTGAGTGGCCTGAAGGCCAGTGCTAGAAAATAGCTTTATTTTCTTTCACTACTATTTCACTACATGGCTTTAAAGTGCAACAGGGCTGTAAAGTGCAACAGGGCACTTAAACAGCTTCTGGAAGAAATGTATGGTAGACAAAAACATTAAGTATTACATAAAACTGACAAGAGTTAACAGAAAAATAGAGTCAAATTTTAAGTTCACCTTCCTTATGCATGACTAATGCTTGGTGACAATCCTGATTTTTTTTTTGTCAGTTTAAAAACCACTTCCTGAGTCATTACTTCACAGACTTTGCACCACTGCTATTCTTAGCCACCCCAGTGACAGCCTGACTCACTCAAGAGTCAGGCAGAGCACAGAGGTTGGACAAGCTTCTCCATTTATTTTCCTGCAAACCTAAGTCATCCTTGGCCTATAAGGAGCGATGCAATCTCCCTTCGTCTAAGGAGGCACTTAATCCCTAGCGTCCTCTGTGGAAAGGCATAGCGGGTAACTCAAAGCCCAGCATCCGAGTGACAATGACGGGAAGGGGAGGATGACACATGCCTGCATATCCTCTACACAGGTCACCCAGTAGTCTTTGATGTGAATACCTGTCTGGGTCAGATTGCAGATGGCAAACTATAGGTGCAAAATGTACTACTCAGGTCCTCTGGTTTGAGTCTGTCATGAACTTCACAGAAATAGCAACACTAAACTGTTGCCTTTGAGATGGGAGAAAGGTGTGACATCAGAGTGACATTTTTACTGAGTGAAGCAATTCTCTAAGGTCAAACAGAACTTTGTAAAGGAGGATTGATTTTGTGGTCTTTCTTTCAGACGACACATCTCCTGAAACGTATCAGCCCATATTATGTGTCAATAGCCTATTCGAGATATGTAGTACTTACAGGTATGAAATTTTGTTTCAATTTTGCATACTCACAGTACATTTTCTGTTTAGAGTTGCACCTTCAGCTAACAAACCAGCATCAACATGGAAAAAATGAAATATCTGCTTTGTTTTGCCAGAGCTGCCAAGAAAATTGTTAGGCCGGATAGAGCCTCCTCAAGCTAGAGAGCGCCCTGAGTCATCAAATTATGGTGCATTCAGACACACAGAAGGTCATGGTTTTGCCTTTCCTCTAGTTCCTAGAAAATCATACACTCCTGGTGTTCAAATGCTCTTCAAAACTGTCCGCAAAGGAAACTGTAGAAGGGCAGGACTCAGACTTGCAATGAAGTGTTGCCAGAGCTGCTGCCAGGTGGCCCTGGTTTCAGACTGGAAACGTGCCCCCCCTTTCTGCAGTGCTGCGTGTGCTTCCCCTCAATGGCCTTTGCTGCTAATCCTCAATTCTGTTTAAATCATGCTTAATAGGTATGATGTAGACAGAAAATCTTTATTTCTATGGTCGTCCATAGTGACATTGTAAGTAATGGTTCAGTTTGGGAAGGATATTTCTCCTCTTCCATCCTAAACTCCTCAGAGTGCCGTTCCAGGGGTAGCAAACACCTGGGAATGCTCTGCACAGCATTGGCTCCCCTCGGGAAAGTTATTCCAGTCCTGCAGCCAGGTCCACATGGATGCTCATCTGGGGAACAGCACCATCTTGTGCTCCTGGCACCTATCCCAGTGGGAGCAGGGGTCTGGAAACGGCTGTCAGCAGCTTTCTCGTGCTCCACAGCCAAACCCCTCAAGCAAGATATCACAAGCTGGCATGCTGCGTGCAAGCCCAGAGTGCTACCAATAGCTCCATGTCCGGCCCATCTTGGCCTGGGATCAGCCAGGAAGCCTCAAACGAGGACACAGGGTATTTAATGAACCCACTTTTCTTCTCAGACTAAATTTTTCACAGAGCAGGGTGGAGGTGCGCTGCTCTGGGAAGCAGAGGAAGCCATTGCGCCCACCACCCGCTCTCCAGGGCTTGCTCTCCAGCTTGGACACAGACGCGGGACATCCGCATAGCAACTCTTGATAAGGGGGCCTGCACCGAAAGCCATTTCCTGAGCAGGCCGACAGCTCAGCCAAGACATGGCGGGATCCGCACTCCTCCTGTTCCCACAGGGCCTTGGATCCACCAGAGCGACCCTGGCCTCTTGCCCAGGGTGAAGTGTCTGGCCTGCACGAGCACGGGCTGCCCACCCCTCAGTCCGATGAGGGACGCGGAGCTCCTCTGGAGCTGCTCTGCCCCGTCACGCCACTGTGCAACCCCTTAGTCACTGTTCAGGTCTTGTGGCAAGGAGCCTGTCACCTCTGTGAACATGGTTTTCTCTGATATGCTATTAATTAAGACTTATCGTAGTAACTTATCAGCATATAAAGCATATGAACTCATGGTTGATGCAGTATTTCTGATGGAGTGGTTGTGTGCACATGCTGGTCTCAATACTTGAAACATGGGACTATTGTTTTTGAGGGAAAAAAGTGAGGTTGGAGAAAGGAGGAAGAAAATATTAAATAAGGAAACATAATACACATAAGCCACATTTAAAACTGTCATTTCACTGAAAATATTATAAAGTAGCAAATAACTCAGTAAAAATATCCTAAAGTTCCTATGAGGAATGTATTTATTCTGATATATCAAGCGTAGCTGTTTGTAAGCATTAGTCTGGTTTTACTGTCCCTGGTGATACTAAAATGAAAAGAGAGATTAAAGGGTTAGGTACAGAATAGGAAGTTCCATAACTAGCAAAGGAGGGGGTGAATTTTCTGGGCTACCAGTACCCACCGGGCTTGGAATGCAGTCCTTGGTGTAATATTCTTTGGGCAGCTTCCAAACAATGCCATGTGGTGGGAAGGAAGTTATAATGCCGTTGTGTCTCTGTCTTATATTGACTGCGCACAGTGATCTGGAATTCCCTTGCTTTGCCCCTGCCTACTGCAGCCAGCCTATGAAGGAGGCTATTGTGGAAACAAAAAGCGGTTGATCTTTGCAGCCCTCCCTCATGAGACAGCTTTGAATTTGCAGTCACTTTTCTTCCAAGCAGTAGAAGAACAGATCGGTATCTGATTATACATCAGCACATTCACAAGTGCTGAACTGCAAACTCTCACTGGCATCACTTGTTAGCACTGTGAAAAGAAATGATTCAAGTCCTTTAGAAATTGCTCGATGGTGCTTTTGAGATGAGGTTGCATTAAAACAAATAAGTGTCTAAGCACTTAGAAATAAGAATACAAGAACTGCTATACTGGATGAGACTGAGTCTACTCGGAATCTCCTGCAGTGGCCAGATATGGAGGCAGAGAAAGGCACAAAAGAGTGGCAGGTACTAAGTGATCCGCTCCCTTACATCACCTTCCAGCCTGCTGCACTCCATGGCTGAAGGGCTGCTGGAGGCTGTGTGCACCTCTTTAAGCTGAGGTCTGCAATGCTAGATTTGCCCTACCAAAATTTTTTGGTATTAATATTTTTTCTAAATCCTTTCTGAACAAATTAACATAGTTCGCCTCCACAGCATTCTGAGATCATGGCTTCTGCCACTTAATAAATTTTAATAATCACTTGAAAATCACAACTTTTGTTTCCTTTTCCGTTAGCTTCTTGAGGTTCTTGAATTTGGAGAAAAAAGTTAAAAATAAAAACAATTATTTTCATCTTCCCTGAACTATAGATTATTTTATAATGTCTTTATGTCCTTATGTCATTATTTTTAGAAGCTAAAGATGGACAATAGCTTGAAACTCCAAATGACTCCGAATGACCGACATTAGTGAATGTCTCATTTTATCCATTTTAAAATGAATGTTTACTATTAGACTTGCTTTTTAACATTTTGTCTTTGCCTCCATTTTAATTTACGGAAAAGCTCACCTAGAGCTCACCTAAAACAATTCTAGATTTTTTTAGCAACCTTTCTGATATTGCAAAGTTAATGGATACTGCAGGGTTCTGGGTTCTGGGTTGAATACAGCGATGCTTTACAGTAATTATTTTGGTTTTCATGCAACAAATGATACATTTGCTTAAGAAGTAATAAATTGTACTGAAAAAATATCATTTTGTAGTGACTGTTCACTAAAATCATTCTTTCTCATTGAACAGATTTTGTCAAGAACTGCACATGTATTGATGATTTGCTTTTTGCAGATTTCATATATGCAAAGCACAGTTGGCTGAAATGGCCATGGTGTGTGTAAATGGCAGGCCACATGCAGTGTATGAATTAGAATGACCTCTGCTGAATTTAGTGAGCTCACCACAGAGAATATGTACTGTCATCTTGTAGAAGGGACAACATTCCTGTTTATATTCCAAGGTTATATTATGAACCTTAATGGGAAAATCATCATTCTAAGAAAGGACTTTTTGAATGTCACATTTCATATTCCCTGAGGAACTATACAAAGCATTTTCATATCTGAAATTCTACTTACACATAAACACTGCCTAGAACATGCTACTAGACTGGGTAGTCAGGCTGGCTCATGGTTGATTTTTCTGTCCAGGACAAGGAATTGTGAAACAAAATAAGTAAAATTTTCATTATCTTCTCAACAAACAAGGAAAAAGTACCGCAGGAGAAAAATTAAACGTGTCTTGTGTCCATCTTTCAATGAAGTTTTATCTGACTAATTTGCTCTAGAATTTCAAAAATACAAAAATGATTGTAGCAACCCTGCCAATTAATTTCAGTGAAATGTGAGTTAACTGTAATTATTAGAAAGTAACATGATTACCTACTGAGGACTGAAGCATACCCAGCAACAAAGGAAACCCCTGCCCAAAGCAGTAGGGAGGTATGTTACTTGTGAAAGTGGTAGGATACTGCCAAAAGAAAAGGTCATTAAGTTCAGTCATGTTTTCTTCTGCAAAGATCAGTCTTAGAGACTATCCAAGTGGAGACAGTGATGGATGCACTCAGATCTGAAAACAGCCATTTCAGCACTTCTGCTTCATTTTGTATTCCCTTGAAGCATCTGTAACTACTTCTACCTAACTTATTTGTTTTTTCAAGTTGGTATTTGGGTGTATTTAGGTGTATTGTTTGAATTGCCTTGTTCAGTAAGTCCTTAGCTGGTTTTGTAAGCAGTCAATATTGTTAACATAGACATCATTTTTCACAATAAAAACTTCTCTATATGTCAATTCACTAAAAATTCATTTAAGTATGAACATCGGTTTTGTGAGACCCATACTGTCAGTATGTAGGAAAACTACAGATTTCTGTCTTCTTTTTTTTTAACTTGTTGGTTCCTTCCAGTGTTGGATTAGATAGGGAGCTGAAGAGTCCTGCTCTTCTTTATTTTTTTGTTAGCAAAAATATATATATATATATATTCATTACTGAAAAAAAAGGTAGCAGTTCTGTGCACTTCTGTTCTGCTTGCTCCCAACCACAGGAGTGCTGTGCACTTCTTGAGATGACACTTGCCAGGATCCCATAGGAGTGGATGGAGGGAAGCGCTTGCCAAGGTGCACGCTCCTCCGTGCTCCCTGCCACGCCAGCACATCCCGGTGCGCTGGCCGGTGTGCGGCCTGCTCCTCGCATTTGTGCAAGAGGCAGGAGCTGCCAGTGCTCCTGCTTTGAGGTTTCCCTCTGGCCACCCCATTCAGAGGATTTAGCTCCTAAAGAGAGAGACTGGGGTTACAATCACCTGGATGTGACTCCCGGGTTGCTTTGAAAGTCTCAATTAGAGGTGCCGCGCAATAGAAACGCATGCGTAAGGGGTTGTTCAGGTTTGGCACCATGCATGGGACTGGAGTCAAATTACATTTTTATTGCCAGCGAGATCAGATTATAACACCATCTGCACTTCATGGCTGCCGTTTCGCAAGCTTTTGGTGTATTAGCTAACACATGGATGTCTACACCACACAATGAAGCATGATTCAGAAATCATCAAAGCAGTCCTGACTGAAAGACATTTAAGAGAAAAAGAAAGAACTCCAAATCTTAAAGCCACAAGGCACATGAGAGCCCATAGAGAGCAGAATGGTGAAACCCAGCTCCATGTTGCTTCCCACTCCTCTCCAGGCACTGCTGATTCCTGCTGGAGCATCCAGTGCTCTCCCAGCACTCAGCATTGCTTTCACATGGATTTAGACGAGAGTCTTGCGTCCCAGTTCATAGTCTATCATATGAACAAAGTGATTTCTGTTCTTTCCTGGGAAATAACAACATTTGGACCTTAGGTTACCTGCTATTGTCTGAGTTCCTCATGAGGATGACTTAAAATCTTCCAAAAGATTTTAAAAGCGTGTCAGGTGAACAGATGGTTCCCAAATACTCCCAAATTCAGTCAGTTAGGCCTGTATAAACTGGGAATATTCTTTCAATGCAAGTATTTTATGTACACTCAGTCACCTCAGATAAATATTTTATCTCTTCAAAATAATACTTCATCTTTCCAATGTCATTGAATCAGTTTATAAGCATCATTCATTGTACAAAAATATTCATAAAGATTTTTTTATTTCATTCCAATTAAAATACAACTTTACAGAAAGCAGAAGGCAGTGCATACTTGGCAGTCAATTCCTACTTGGTGCAAAATAACATTCAGACCTAGGCTTCTGGATAACTGGAAGCCTGTTTATGTTTGCCAAATATGCCTTGAACTCAGACAGCTATATAAAACAAGTGAACATTGAAACATACAGTCAGAGCAAGATAATGTTTTGTCATCCTTAAAAAAGAAGTAGACTCCTATTTTCAGATATTAATTTATGAAATAATATACAATGCCAAAAGAAGAATTGCTCTTTTTAAGCTTATATAATGCCAAAACGGTCATAAAATAGGAAGTTTTTCTATAGTGTGTCATCTGTGATTTTGTTGTTTTTATCTCTGCTTAGCTAGCACATGCTAGATGAGTTTTTAATACCTACCATTTGGCCATTACTCTTAATAAGATCTAAGAATTTAATTTAATCTTTCATTTCAATATGATTCATCTTTTGATAATAGCTTTTGCCCCAAGTCACGAGGCAGTTATAATTCCATGATGGAAGCAGTTAATGATCCTGCCTTTCAGATGGTGCCAATCAACTTAATTACAATGAATTCATTTAATTTAGCCCTAAGTGTTTACCAGATCTTTGAGAGCATCTATGAGAGGTCAAGTTGCAAAAATGCTACAAGAAAGTGCTACATATTTATTTAGAAAGAAATGTAGGAAATGTGTACTCCCTGGAAATATTGTCCCCCTTTTTGTAAAGCTGCATAGGTTGAAATGCCCTACCTGCACAAGCTGGACTCTGATCATTTTCTTTTGTTTATGTGAACACAGTCCCTCTGCTGAGCAGCAATACTGCTGAAACACAAAAGCTAAAATTGAGGGAGGACATATAATGAGAGTTTTTGGAAAATATTTCAAACATTTCTATTAGGGCTTTATTTGTGATTCATATATTAAACCAACATGGACTTGAACAAATATTGCAAATGCTCCCCTGAGACCAATTTATTCCTGGATTCTTTTAATCTATTGTATTCTTAATCTTCAAGCAGCATAAAGATCATGAGGAATGTGCTTTTCTTTCATGTGCTTATAATTTTCTCTATGTGAATACAAACATTGTAGTTACATTGGCATTTCACAGTGCAAAATATTCTTTGTAGAGAAGTGAAAAGGGGCCAGAAGCCAGTAGGTGACTGACATTGGAAGGTATAGTTAAATTAACTGAACCTATTACTATGGAAAGGTTTAGACAGCTTGAAAGCTTTACATGTGTTTTATTTGCATTGAAGACCATGTCATAAGTATATAAACTAGTGGAATTATGAAAGGTAAAAAGCATAAACTTTTTCATTTGATTTTAGCAAAAACTCTCTTTGACAATGATTTAGATTTGTTGCATGTGGAATTAAGTTTTTGGGATTCTTTGGAATACTAGTTTTATCTACAATAGACTTTCTAGCAAAGAGAGCTGGGCCCCTAAATCATTTTGCTGGTTGTATTACCAAAGCCTTCAATCTGTGCTTTGAAATGTTACTGGTGCCTGCCACGTCAGACTTATCTCTCAAACACCACCAAAGGAATAAAATTATATATGTGATAGATATACAGAAATATATGTTTGCTGGGAGGAAAGGCCAGTCAAAATCTGTGCTATCGGTTGAGCAGAA
Organism: Nothura maculosa; assembly: GCA_032353885.1. Lineage (NCBI taxonomy): Eukaryota > Metazoa > Chordata > Aves > Tinamiformes > Tinamidae > Nothura > Nothura maculosa. Next base: position 5,916,194 of record JAUBOD010000971.1, on the reverse strand, counting down.
GCTGGATCTTTCCAATTGGCCTTTGTTTTGGAGTGAGTTCACCTGACAGGTTGGAAACTGAGCATGAAAATGACTCTTCTTCTCTCAGTCAGCAAGGGGCTAAAGTCTGGTCTCCAGGACAAAAGATAAATTATATCTTAGTAGTTTTAATGCCTTTATTTGACAACCTTTTTTCTTTCTTTTTTTTTAACTTACTGAACTTAGTGCAGGATGGTTGGCTTTGAAATTAGCCAGAAACACACTTCTAATGATCTTGAAGATTTTCTTAATAAAACAGCAAGATTAGTTTTCACTGCACTTATTTTTCAGCAGACCTTTTGATTTTATTTTACTTGGTAGTGTTCCTCCCCAGGCCTCCCACAAATGCATTTTCTTATTACAAAGTTACTGAGTTCTGCAAGTAAACTTCCTAATCTGTGCCCTCACTGAGTATACTCTTGTGAGAAAATTTCCTTTTATTTATTATTTATGCCAAATAACCACCAGAAACATATTTAGAAAATTCTTTCCTTAAAGTGTAAATCCGTCACTGTTAATGCTGTCCAATATATCTTGGACTCCTTTTTCTTTCAGTTCTAGAACATATGTTCCCTGAGCAAGCAAAGATTTCCATTTTTTTTTTCTTTTTTGCATAGGCTGGTAAGAAGCTAATCCCAGAAACACCTTTAAAAGTGTGACATGAACTAGGTTGGAGAACCTGGGCCAGAGCAAACATAGTAGCAGTAGCAGCCAGATGAGCGGCAAGACAGCAAGATTCTTTGAACCCAACTCTCATTATTTTAAAATCTGCCTTCTAATTGATGACATCTGCTTAGGACATCTACAACATGGCTGTAGCCAAACCAAGCAATATAAAAGGAGACAAATCTGAGGAGTATAGGGAAAAAGGAAATCAGAGATTGTATCTGTTGATTTTTCTCTAAATATGGAAATTCTTATACAATAGACCATCAAATGTAATTTCCTATGTCTTAGAGGACAAGCTGTACATTTTTTAAAATAGTTCAAAAGATCTACCAACTTGAGCTCAGAATGTGGAAGTGGAGGGAGGAAGCCAGAGAGGAAAAAAGCATGGAGCAGCGGATACACCCCGCTCCCTTGCCGAGCCATTTCAAAAGGCTCTTCAGTTTAAGGGATTGCTGTGCATCAACATTCAACCTGGCCCCATTACTTGACAGAGGACTGGGCCGGCGCAAGTAGAGGACAAGGATGTCTTTAAGTGATGAAAAGCGAAGAGGACCCACAGTTTAACTGCGAAGAGGGCCAGGACGTGGCATGGCAGTCGCACAGGCCAGGCTGTAGGAGCAGCAGCACCATCGTGGCGGGCAGGCGGGTGGGCGACCTGTCCTGCAACATGTGCGGCAAGAGGGAGGAGCCGCTGGCCACAAGAGCATCCTGCCCTCCAGGGATCTTCCTGTCCCTGCTGGAAAGTCCAGAGGTGCCTCCATCTGCCCACAGTAGCCCTGCGGCCTCTCCTCCCGCCGCTCTGCGCTCACCTTCCCACCAACAGGCACAGCCCTCATCCCTGCTGGGAAAGAGGGAGTTAGGGCTGACTCTGCCTCATCGCCTTCCCTATCTGCCGTCCAGACGCTTCACTTATCAAGTGGATTCAGAGGCTGCCTTTGCTCATTCAGCATCTGAGAGCCTGCCTCAAGGCTGTGAAACCTTTAAGAAACCACTGGGCAGCTTTAAAGCTCTACTAGGCCAAAGAAGAAGAGGGGGGAAAAAAGAGATTTCCGAAGAACTAGGTTAACCTTTCCTCCAATACTTGAAGGGTTGTTCTTTTTTTCCCTTCTCAAGCAATACTTGCTGAGTATGTGCTAATAGATTTGAACAACCTATTCTTGCCTAATATCTCCAGGACGTCACAGTGCTGAGAAAATCAGTGCAAGTGCACAGCAAATAGTGTCAGTTAATTATCGAAGAATAGTCCCAGGCATACTGATTCCTTTAAAAAAGTTTGAGGGAAACTTCACTACATCACGTGAATGTGGTGTAAACACTCCTCATTACATCAGGAGTGTTTAGCTTTGTATATTTATTTGTATCAAAATTGTTTCCAAATAAATCTAACATCCCTAAATGAGGAGCCATCTCAAAAGTAGAGGCTTTTTTGTGTGTATGGACTCAGTCCTCAGGAAAAGAGTGCCTGAAGCTTGCAGTTTGAATGTTCAACAGTAATTATTTTTCTCTCCATTGCCCCTACCCTCCATGCCCAAGATTTTAGCCTTCTGCATCAGTAACAGGGCTGGAGTTAAAAGAAAATAAACCAATGAGCCATTCTTTATAAACAAACAAATGAGCCATGCAAAATGACCCATTTCAGCTCAGCTAAAGAAGGAATCTTGAGCCTTAAATCTTGACCAATCTTTCCAGCTGTATCAACTAGTTTAACAAAGACTTAAATCTTTCCCTTGCAAATGCTGCTTCAATTTATCCATAGAGCATCATAGCTATGGAAATACCCTTACTGTTCATGACTGCAACTCTTGCAAAATAAATAACAGAAAGTTTTGGTCAGGAACCTGTAGAAATAGGAAGGCTTTTCTATGGTTGTTAAAGGTGCCTGTTTAAGTCTCTGAGAGTCTCTCAAATACCCAACTCTATTTCCAGATGTCCTCAGGACTAAAACTCACCTGAGCCAGAGCAGTTAATTCTTCATCCTCATCAGCCTTTGTCCTAGCTGAGAAGTTGGCTTTCTAATACTGATATAAAATGAATGGAAGGAAGCAAAGAGTAAGAATTCCCTACCAGTAGGCTCCTCTAACTTAGTGGAACTTCAAAGTTACAAAATGCACTTTGAAGCTGGCGAGGAAGGTTTCTTAGGCAGGAGGAAGTTCTGAGTAACACTGATGCAGAACCAGATTAGTATATTTGAATTTAACAGTGTTGGTGCAGCACAGCTGCAGGTAAGAAGAAACGCACATCAAAGCAGGAATGCAGGAGTGCTGAGAAGGTTCAGTTTATGCACAGTGGTGTCGTCCACTGAACTGACATCTCCTGGAGTCTCTGGACTCTTGCTTCGTGGAATTCGTCAGTCTAAATGAAGAAATAGGTCAAAACAAATGCTGTGCTGCAATAAATGTCTGACTGCACATTTTATGTGCACTCAATTCTGAGTGATGGTGGTGTCACCACTTACTCTAGGAATGGCCTGGTCTGAAACTCAAAACCCCTTCCACTCTCAGTTTACACAGTAAAATTACAAAAAGGACTATAAATGGTCACTTATTCCAGCCTCTCCTGTGAAGCCTGCCATGATCTGTTCTCAAAAATCTGTAAAGAGAGGAGTTCAAGACCTTTAAATAACTCTTTTAGGGAGAATAATCATGGTAGCTCCATTTTATAATTGGAAGAGAAAATAAATTATGAGAAATATTTGAAATGATAACACAGAGCTCAAGTATGGTTCTGAACTTGTGTAGCACAGAAAATACATTGTGCTGGGCTGTTCAGCTAGCAAATAATAGTCCTTGGAAACAAACTCTCATGAAAAGGAGCATAAAGAAAATCAAGTTCTTAAAATAATAGCAATGTCTTTTACATTTACATTTTACATTTTTTTTGTCCTTTTACAGTAATGTCTTTCAAGAATGTTATAAGAATGTTTTTTAAGTTACTAGTTGTAATGAACACATATTATCAACAGATCATCACTCCTCCATGGCAGCACAACACAGTTGCATTTCGTGGTCACTGCTACATATCACTCCTGGAGGGAATTCAAAAGTTATTGTAGGAGAGCTTCCACAGATAAGAAGATGGACTGTACTGAATTCCTCTTTACTAAAGAAAATGATTTGCTCAGGTAGGAAACATATATAACCTGGTTTTAGGGACATAGCCTGGATAGGAATAGAGAGAAGAGACCAGGAGCAAGTCTAGTAGATTAATCATATGCTTCCTGCTCTAAGAAGAGAACTAAAGAAAGGCCACAAAGATATATGCAAAGAACAAAGATGCATAAAAGTCATATAATGAGCTATGAACCAGGGTAGGAATGGTGCCCTGGAAGAAACACTTCTGCTCTGTGAGATGCTCTGGAAAGGAAATTTCAGACCTAGTAAAATTCATCCCAGAGACAGGGCAATGTAGAAAGTTGAGAGGCACAGAGAGGAGCATGTTGGAGCACATTTTATCTGCTTTCTTCAGCTCCTCTAGGTCCATGACAGTGCCAATGGTCATTTTCTCTGGAAAGGTGTAACAGGAAAAAAATGGTAGAAGCCTAAAGAGTAAATGAGGACAAGAGTGGAAGAACAAATGAACAGCTAAGATGCTCCCACAATCGCCTGTGGGATTTTTTTATCTTGGTCATGATGGGAGATGGGAAAGCTGAGCATGGCATGCTTGAAGCAATGACTCACAGGCAAGTGTCTCCACTGAAAAGTAAGAGCAATGGTCAGCAGGAAAGTTGCAGAAGATGCAGTCCTTTATGCCGTGCCCATCAGGAGGTGCAGCTAGGGGTGTCTAGTTCAGAACATTTGCAAAAGCATCCATAAAGTCCATGGCTAAGGAAAACAATAGGGCCTTCATTTCCTATTGAAATACTCCATGAACTTCTTTCCTACAAGGAAAAAACACTCTTAAGTATGGAAGACAAGCAATCTCTTTTGATGTTTTGTGCAAGATCAAAAGGGAACCTACAAAGCAACTTGCCTCGTTTCACCTATGAAATGAATAGCTTCACATTTATTTAGAAGATTGATACATACTGGCTACCATGATATAGTATATTGCTCCCCACTGAACAAACTTCCATCTACCTTATCTGTGTCCAAAACCAGCAAAATCTTCAAAATGTGTTGCCAAAGACCCCAAATATATTGCATTTAACTGATGCATTTGCAAGCAGATTGATAGTTAAGAATTCATTGACATAAGCCTTCTTAACTACCCTGCAAAACCAAAATTTTAATTATTTCTCCTCAAAAATCAGATGTCAGGCAAAGAGATTTCTAGAAAGATTGAATTCATAATGGCAGAAGAGGAAGTAATCAGGAAACAGATAGTTCTTCATGCTAATGAGTGAGTGTCCAAACAAAATGAATCCATTATATTCACTATTCTTCCATGACGACGTTTTTAGAACATTTATTGTGAGCAGACCATCAATATTTAGCAAGGCATGTATTGTATTTCTTTTTTTCATTCTTCTCCCAGGCTTTCAATGGGAGATTTAACAATGGGCCACATGAAGCTTTTCCTGAGTTCAACATTTGTTTTCCAGATTTACAAGATTCAGGTAGCCCTGAACCATGATGTAATGTTAATGATTTCCCCCTATTCTCCATCAGACCATTCCAGTGCTGAAGGAGTATTGTGTAGTATTGACAAGCCCCTTGAGAAGACCACAGTAAAAGCAGTGGTGTGATAGGGTGAAATGCAGAGAAACACTGAGCTCCTCAGCGTGAGGACAACACCGAGGATGAAACATTTGTGACTTGCAACAAAACTTGGCAGATCTCCTGGCTGGGGGTGCAGGGATTATGGAGGCATGTGGGAGGAAAGGCTGCAGGAACTGATGTCTGCTTCATTCCTGAGGACCACTATGAATACACAAAGCCTGTTATCTTTATCAAGAAAAAGAAAAATGAAAAGCCAGACCTTTCCTTTTTGAGGCAGGTGATGAGTGCAGCTCATTAGAAAAACACACACACCATACACTCTTACAGTGCTAGGCCTCATGCTCAGCTTCAGTCAAGTGTGGGCAGAAGTTTGGTTACAAAAGTGTAAGCAATCTTGGGGATATGCACTTCTTGTAGAGGTGTGATCCACACCTGAGCTACATCTGCTTCATGTTCTTGGCTGCTCGCCAATTCCATTTTTATTTGGTTGAGTTTTAGGATATTTTTCACCAGTCATGCATTTTGGCAGGCAGTTTAAGGACCGCTGTACAAAACACAGTACAATGATAGCATGCTATTCCGTTTACCTTAATCCTTGAACATACCTAGTGGAAAGGGTTTGCCCTAACCTTATAACTCTTGAAGGTAGTTGTCTAAGTATAATTTATTAATTTATGTTGCCTGTATAATAAGTAGGGAAAAACAGAAATCCCAGAAGAACGGAATAGGAGACAACTGATCTCATTTTCAAAAAGCTGCTTAAAGTCACTGGGATTTTTGGCCATTACCTACAGAGGGAGCCTATGTGATAGTATTGGCACCAGGCTGAGGCAATTCCTGTGCCTGTAGAGTTAGATGAAATAAATTCCACCTTTCAATACCTTCAATACCATTTTGCACCACCCTCCCGAATCCCTGCTGGGGCATGAAGCTGCTTATTAAAAGCTTTTGAGAACACCCAGTTACTTATGAATGGGCCAGAACAGAAAAGGTCACCTGACATTTGCTTTAAATAAGCCAAAGGTCAAAAGAGATAGGATAAAATATAATCTTCAGCTTATGGCAGCTTTCTCATGCCCAGCCCACTATTTCCGCTTATATTGCAAAATTCTAGCATTTTCATAATCAGGTCACAGATGACTAAAACCAGTTCCTCCATCAGGCGGTTAATGCCTTCATTGGCTCTTATTGATGGTGAGTTTCAATTCTTAGACCATTTTATCTGCTGTTGCAGCAACAAATTGACTACCAAAACGCCTCCTATTATTACAGAGCATCTATAGATTCATTAGTTAGATTCATTACTGTCTGGTAGAGTTAGGAAGCTCTTTTTGGTTAAAAAAATAATATATATTATATATATATATATACATACATATATGTAGTAACTATTCCTGACTCTTCATTTCTCATCCTACAATAAAGTCTTACCATGTTTTAACATTGCTTTACAAAGTACAACTGACATGTAATTGTCATAATTATTGTTGTGCGTTAGTAGGGTTCTCCTTGCACTCAGCCTTTCAGAGATGCATCCATCCACCCTTTGACTCATGCTGAGGTAATAGGTGAAGAAATTTATCTTTGGGGCAATTCTTTGAGGATTTGTTAGGTGATGGAGCAAGAGAAGAGTTCAGTGTATTGTGCCTGAGATATTTTACAGAAGCTTCATTCATTTATGTACTGTACCCTATTTGTTGCCTTATGAGAGAGTTTTACCCAGAGAGTAATTAGACATTAATCTCTGCAGTTCACAATGACCTGTTCTCCAAAAGAGGTGGTAGCTGCTCTGGTTGCATGCTTTCTATGACACGCAAAACGTAGGCAAGTGAATTTCTTTGATGGTTCTACCACAAACTGAGATTCTTTGCTTGCATAATAGCTTGATAAGGAAATTACAGGTCTGTAATTGTGTCTCCATGGAACTTCATTTTTCTCTGTACACATTATGGCTCTAAGTTATCACACACAGACATACCGCTAGAGACAGTTCGTACTAGCAGCCGGACTGCTCACAGAGATGGTAACTCCTGTGTGAATTACTTTCTGCTGTCACATCAGAGATCATGGGACACTGCTAGAGCCTGCTCAAGGCTTCTCAGGAGAAGAACCAAGCCTCAGCATTGCCCTGTGGACACCTGAGATGCCCAACTGTGTTTTGTAGTATGGCAAGGAAGACTTGAAAAAGTGAGCATGGAATAAGGAGGAATCTGCAGAAAGACTCAGGTTAAGAGGAGGGGACAGCTCAATTTCAGTATTGTTAAGAAGTAAAATATAATCTGGGGCAAGAAGAAGTCAGCTCCTTCATCCTCACCATGGCATATTCTTCTTCATTTACTGCATGTGATGTCCCCATCCATTAACCATCAAATCTGCCTTCTCCCCAAGTGCCTGCCATTCCCCATGTTAACCCCAGCACACTCTCCTCTGTTGGTGACTCAGGAGGAATGGAGATAGAAAGGAAAATGGTCTGTCAAAGTCCTGGAGTCACCCTGTTGTAAAGCAAAGAGAGGAAAGCTGAAGGAGCAGGTTAGGCAGAGCATGCAGAGGGATGTTGAGCGGGGATTCCTGCTGCTGCTCCCGACACAGGTGGGCACGGCCTTGTCTCTTGCTTCCCAGCACAGGAAAGGTTAATAACCCTTATCCAATGTCTGTAGTACAAGAGGCATTTAGAACATTTCAGTATAACGAGTACAAAATGGGGATAATGAAACAGAAAGCACTATGCAACACCAAGGCGTTTGTAATGTTACGTAGTTTGCTGGACCCTGTAGATGCTGGCAAAGGCCATCACTTCTCAAAAATATATTTCTATTTCCAGTACAAGATTAAAGCTGCCTATAATTTTCAAATTAATCCGTATGAGAGGCCTTCAAGCTTTCAAGGAGTGCCAATGTGAGTTTGTTTAAAAGCTTTGCACATGCTGTGGCACAGTTTGCTAGGAAGGTCACAGAGAATGGTCACTGAAGAAGAGACTCTGGAAGCAACTAGACAAGAAAATACTACTTCATTCTCAATCTTTGCCTACAAATATATACAGTTCCTAGATTAAAAAAAAATCAAAACATTATTTTCTTGTTCATGGAATCAGATCATACATTGTTCTTTTTGCCACAAATATTTTTATTTATTCCTTTTATGGTATCATCTGTTCCTTTAATGGTCTGTGCAAATATACAGTGACAACACATATCAGTATAGTGAAGGGAAGAGGCCTGGGCTGTTTACAGGCAAAGGGAGCACCTTGCCACTCTGCTCCTCACTTTGCCTTGGTGCCACAAAGTTGTGTTAAACAGGCAGGACATTGTAAGAGTGCTGTGTCCTGAGCACGTACAAAAGGGTATCTCAATCTGGGTGCACTATAAGCCTTCAAAAGCAAGCAAATAACTAATAATATTGTACTAAAAGTTCCCACATTCATTTCCTCTCTCAAGACAAACACAGCTTTTTCTCTTTCTTTAGAAAAACAAGGAAAATGGCAATGCTCCTGTACTATAATTCCTTCAATAGCAATCTTACGTCTCATTTTAAGCTTTTGTAATTCCCAGTGACATTTTTTTCTCACCAAAATAGAGACAGTGTATGCTCCTCCCTCTCCAAAATGTTCCCTCAGGAACTCTTTGTACTTTCCCTTAGCTGCTTAGTAGGTTCACTGGAGACCAGCTGCAAAACATGGCTCAACTTTGCATCTGTATTTGCAATCAGTCACAAATTCATGGCTGTTTTCCCAGACAGGGAGCAATTAAATAAAACCCGTAAAATCCATTACCAAAACCTCTGGAAACATCAATTCACTGAAATAGCATTCAGCTCTCACATTTCTCTATCTAAATTTCAGGATTAAATTAGAATTCTACACATTTTAGGGAGAAATCACTTCCAACTCACCTGATGATACCTCTTTCCCTCTCCCCTCTAACTTATTATGATTACATTCCATTATTTTTATTTCTCTCTTTGGTTATTTCTCACTTCCACTTAACCTCAAAACATGCTGAAGTGACTTTTAGCCTCCGGGCTAAAGTCCTGAATCCATGAACAATTCATAGCCTCCATCTTTCAAAGACTGGTAGAATTTGACATCTCTGAAGGGTGCAAACTAAGGTAACAGTTAAATTCTGGGGAAATGAGCTACTTTCACTGATTTTCAGTGCAGCTTTTGCAAAATATGTAACAATCCTTTCATTTTCTATTCACAGGCCAGGTCCTATTATATAATCTGCAGGAAAAGCAACATCCAAGTGTCATTCTATTGACTGCATTGTAGAAAACATAAGAAATGTATCCTCGTCAAGAAACATCCCCAAAAAGAAGAAGGTGGTATCTGCATGGTATCATGTTTTGGTTCTGTCTTTTCATCAGTCTCTAGGGAACTACTACTTAGCTTCAAAACCCAAATGTAGTTTTAAAAAGTTTTGTCCATGAAAGAGCTATAAAATGTTTCTCCATTAATTTCATCATCAGGAACATAATTTCTACTGTAACTAATGCAACTAGTACTAGTAAATAAGGTAGAATCTAGAAAATCCTATCTTCTGGTCATAGCACCACAGCCAACTGTCAGGGAATGATATTAAGCAAACCACTTTAATATTCCCTATACCAGTTCCCCATCTGTAAAATACAATAATAATATAAAAAGCTAAAATGTACTTGAGAACAAAAACTACACAGCAAGATATTAATAGAAAGTGACATAGATAGTATGAAGAAAGATATTCACAACTTAAGCTATCTACTATGGCTTGTATTTCTATCTTTCAGCCAGAAAGATGTAAGAAATGAGGAATTTTTTACTGGATTTTTTTTTGTGATAAAATTGACAAAGGCAGGATAAGGCCTGCTCTAACTAGTTACTGGTAATTTGGCCATAAGCTCTAAAATATGCATCACTTAGGCCTCACCATGTCATGAAACATCTCAGCCTATAGTGTTCTGGAGACATTTAGCTCCTAAATGTGGCCTAAAATGGGCATATTACTAATTTACTTAATACAGAGGTGTCAAACCTCAAACCAACAAACTAGATCTGTCTGGACAAGCCAGTTAATCTGGTCCAGCACTACGTGCTCGACTTCCCAAAGCTTGCCAGTGTCAGACCATAGGGCCTGATGAACTGGTCTGGTAGCAACACCCATGCTTGGTCACCAGCCTCCCCAAGATCCATGTTTCCTTCCCATCAGAAGGCAACCACTGGGCTGAATTAATTGTTCAGATAATGGAAACCTACTCCGTTTTTTTTTTTAAGGGGAGAGGTGTTTCTTTCTTTTTAAACCCTAGGGTTTTCTCAGAGGAGGTCAAAAAGACATCAGAAACAAGAAATATTTAGATGCCATAAGAGACACATTTACATAAATTCAAGTTCCAGGATATTGTAAGGCCAAGTGTAGGGGAGGTGTGTGACCCTTGTGTCCTATTGTCCATTGTATGAAGGCTAGGTAGTGGTGACTTTCAGTCTATGTATTTTATTTTCATGACTTGCATTGCATTTAGTGTTTATGTAAAAGGTACCGTAGAAATACCTAGCTCCTACCGTAGAAGTGTTAATACGCTATTTCAGTACTGGTAGAAGTGTGTAAGTGATACAATTTGTATGACTATCTACATAAAACAGCACCAGGAAATCTGCAGGTCTCTGAATGGTAAGAAAAGATGAACAATTCTAAATATACAAAGAGATGGTAAACATAATGATTTATTTAAAGCATACCCTGGCTATTCAAGCAGTTTAAAGAGAGAATATTTGTCTATGCATTTCTACTTTAAATGGTATCTGTTTGCCTCTATATATTTTCCATTGATGTGGGAGAGCTATGCAGAAAATGAACAGCTGCAGGCCTCATGATTTAAGGAATCGGCTGTGGCTGCTGCGTTCACTTTGATGACATCTCCCTATGTAGGCTGTGCTGGCACATAGAGGTGGAGTCAGCTTTTGCATCCATAAGATCCTTCTCAGCTTTGCCGTGGGCTCACAAAGCACGTCCCACACCACAATTCAAACACTGCGTTCTGTAGGTTGGTGACACTGCTCCTGGACTCCTCCATTCACAGTCCAGCCCTGTCATCACCCCATTTTTCTATATCTCACATGGGCAGGGGATCACAGTACTGCAGCACTACTAGCAAAATCAGCAAGAGGCTGAGTGAAAGATGTTAGTTAGTGTTCACTAACTCGTTGCTAGCCTGAACAGGTGCCCAGGTTCTGAAAAATTGAAATTTCTAAAAGTGGCTTGTTTTTCACACACACGAATAAAGTTACATTACAAAGTTGTATCTTTATCCTGTGGCCTGAAATTAAAAAAGAAAAAAAAAAGGGTTTTCAGTGGCAAAGTCTTTTCTAAAAGGGTACTATGCAGAATTTTTTCTTGATGGTGATGCCTTTTGAAAAGCTGATATCCCTCTGGAGCAATGAGCATAAAGCAGCCGTCATGTTTCTGTCAGCAAATACTGTACCGGATTTGCTGGACAGACACGTTCACTCTCTCATGCAAGACTGTGAAAGGCAAAACCAGATGTGGCTGGTCCCATCCAGGGTACTAAAGGGCATGAGGAATTACAGCTTTGTTCATGCTACTGTAAGAGCAGTTAGGTTTGATCCTTTGTGGTCTCATGAGTAAAAGTTATGGCTGCTTTTCCCTTGCCTAATTATCCAATAATCCACCAAGCAGATGTGCTACGCAACTCAGAGAAACTGCTTTGCAAGATAAGATGGAGTTTGGGTACTGCGACTATCTGCGTTGATGAATGCAGCATTTGTATAGACCACAACATCCTTATTTCCAAGGTCTTTTGATTTTTCAGGGTGAATATTTGTCACATTATGCGCCAAAATGCATATTTGGAACAATGTGCATTTGCATTTCTCCCATCTCCCCATGTTCTCTTTGAATGACCCATGCAAATATGTTCAACAAAACTGCATCCAGGAGAGGGTAGGGAAGATTCTCCCAAACGGAGGCAGCTGCAGCCTTTGCAGAAAGGTGGAAACAACAAATGTAGAGGGAACAGGTTGCAGGGGAGTTTTCCCTGCCAAGACTCTGCTGCCAAGGCAGGGTGGCTCCGCGCCACTTGCAGCGCAGCCCTGGCCACCCCACGCTCTGCTGACTCAGGGCTGAGGCTCTTCTTCAGTCACCTCTCACCTGGCTGATGCAATCTGGCCGTGCTTCCAGATCCTTCCAGACACTCGCCTTGCAGCGTGGAGGCGCACACAGCACGGATCGCACGCTACGGGAACCTTGAGCAAGTTTCTTTCAGATTGTGAAATGCTGCTATTGGAAAATTCCAAAGCTGCATTAAGCCTTGTTATCTTGCTGCTTTAAGAACTTAAAGCATATCTGCAAGCATATCTGAATCTTACTGCCAAAATAAGGCTTTTCCAACAGGCCATTTTTGAGTTGGTCTAACTGACATTCCTGGCAAATTGCCTCCTCTAATATTTTCTTCTCTGCTGACCTGGATTTAAATGTGGCTTTTGTCCCAGCTCATGGGCCCGACAATCTACATTTATACCAAATGAATTTTAAAGAGGCTTTAAAACTTGTTCCTTTAACATAGTTGTGACCCAAATACTGGCTATCACCCAAGACTGAGATGTTTAGTTATCATGTTCTGAAAGGACCGTGTGATTTTTTACAAAAACTGTTAAACGCATCACACTAAAAAAAAGTGATATGCATACATACCATATGATCACATGTCCTGAGAAGTGACGCTTCCTCTGCCTTTTGGCATCCCCTAATGCTTTTTCCTTGTGTTGTCTGTCTATCTGCTTCTTTTTCCTTCTTATGCAGAAGATGTGTCAGAGAACACAGACATGTTTTGAGGTTATTTTTTACGTAGCACTTTAAAATGAAAAATTAGAATATTTTAGGCAACAAGTGAAAGCAGATCAAATCCTTCTGTTCACTTTCACTGTCATATATTCTTTAGTCATGTACCCACTAGAGTCCAGATACCTGTATCCATAACCTAATCCAGGTAGCTGTATCCATAACCTCTGTGGTGGGACAGCCCATTTGAGTCCTTTTCTTCCAATTAAATGTTCCAGTTATTTACTTAGATGACACTAGATATCCTTTCTTCAATTTAAGCCAAGGTATAAATCACAGTCTCAGATATTCCCCACAGACATCATTGAAATGGGTGAGTTGAAGGAGGCTGTCAGAATTATAACCAGCCTGAGGTCATGGTACAGGGTAAAACAAATACCCTGTGTGGAGTGTCTCCAGGGCAGCCTACAGAAAAAAATATATTACTCTTCCAGTTGCACATAAAATTACCCTAAATTGTTCAATTGAAGTAGAATTGATTTCCTATAAATGATATTAACTAAATCTCAAGGTCAGCTGTCTGCTCAGGTGGCATACTTTGAGTACGTCCTAAATTTGTTAAGCTTAACCAGAAGAAAAAAAATTAGGGGAAGCGTGGTAAAAAATATATGTCACAGTGGCATAGGAGGCAGCTTATTAATGATCAAGGAGGAATGAAAAGAGGAAGTCTTAGTCACCAGCGAGAGTGCTGGTTTGGCACTGGGAGGGATACGTTCCTCTTTCTGCTGAAGGATTGACCTTCGGCCCATGCTAAAAGGGCTGTCAGAAGTGCCAGAATTCAAATAGTTCATCTGAAAATAGCTTTTCTAAAAGTAAGTTTTGGTACCACCGCCCACGGTAGGGACACCACTGATGGCCTGGTGTGACCCACGTATTGACAAACGGACCGGACACACACAGCAGCAGCCACTGCCCCTGCCTTGGCAGCTGCACTGTGCTCCTCCTGGGAATGCTGTGCACAGGACTGGGAAGTTGTTGGAGATTCATATGTGGCAAAGTCAAGCCCAGTTTTTAATAGAACAGTGTAAGATAATTCAATAATTCTCTTCAGTAAATTTACCATGAGAAAGTTTGGGGTTTCTCACCTTTCTACATAAGATTAAACCAATTCCTAAGCCACTTCCAATATTCTTTTTTTTTTTTTTTTTTGTGAGGAGGGGAGGGCACTAAGATCACTTACAAATAAAAAAAGATGAATGTTTTAGAAAAGTATGAATTGTTTTTCTCGTGAAAAGAGGAGTCTGTAATAGAAGTGCATAAGCAACCACTGGCGTTGCTGGTGTGGTTGCTGTAGGAAAGTTCAGCAGTTATGCTTGCATACACCCATGTAAAATGAAACTACAATTGTGAATGAGTTATTTTTTTCCAGTTATTTTAATGGCAAATTGCTTGCTTCCCTCAGTGTAACATGTATTATTACTGAAGGAAAAAGAATATATATCATAAACAAATCTACTTTGCCAGATTAGATATCTTCCTCTTTGAGGAGCACACTCCGTATACATACATGTAGGAGCATTCTTCTTCCCAATAAATCAAACTTTCTTGAAAATAAAAAAAAAAGTAGCTTTATCCACAAGAAAATGCATGATACAACCATAAGACATTTATTGGCCCTGCTACTCAAAGACATTCAATAATCCAAGCTGGCAATTTGTACCTCAATTCTGACATTCTTTCCAAGTACATGCATAATTTCTCCATACATAAGCAAACTTTTCATTGGCAAGGCTATTTGGGAAGGAAGCTGCCGCAGTGTGCCAATGCCTCAGAACTAAATCTCCAGCTCATTTGGATATGAAGAAAATGGCATTGAAAGAAGATATTTGATTTTAAATTAACTATGCAAATAAAGTATTTTAGAAAATTAATTAATTTCTATTAATCTAGGCAGAAATCTTCCATTTTGGCACTTAGCGTAAACACTTGGGTGATTTTTAGCAATTTGTTTATCCATATTAATTAATTGAATGCATTTATCAAAAAAAAGACAGATTTTAATTCAAAATTCTAAATGTGTTATTGTAATCTTTCATTTGGAAATGACTGTTTGGGTCTTAATCTTGTTCAAGATTAAAAGTTGCAAGATTAAGACACTAAGATGTAGGTCGCTACTGCCTGTGGGTGTCTACATGTGCTGTAGGTGGTATTCAAATCCCATCGTAGCCAGCAGAGATCTAATTAATGCAGTTGGTGGGACCTGGAGCAGCAGATGAGTGATCAGGATCTTCTTTAGGGTCAGCTGGGCCACTGGGCTCCAGTGTCTATTTTGACTAAGGGCTCTGAAAATGGCATCAGGTGCCCATGCAAAGGCATTTGGGATGAGGACCCTAGTAAATGTGAGGACACCTACAGCAGAGACCCAAACCAGGTATGTCAAGTCGGAGCTGCAGGGCAAGCACAAATTAACAGCAAAACTTCAAAAGTTTCATTGGATCTTGCATTGGGCTTGGCCATAGTGCCATTGGTTAAATGACATTTTTTTTAGAACAGTTCATCTCTCCCAATTTATGTTCATTGTGTCTATCAGACCTATTAAAAATAAGTTAATGCAAAGCAAAACAATCTGGCTGTTATCAAATAATCAATCAAAGGTAAATTGTTTTTCAAGACTATCTAATTATTCCAACAATACAAAGCAATACAGAGTTCCATCTCAGCAAATTTCCTTGAAATTTGCCATAAATTTTGCCTGCATTTTAAATGCATTTGAATAATCCATCATGGTTTACTACAAATTGGTTACTCAGTCTTTCCTCAGAACAACTGCAAAGCAAATACATGTTTATTTTTAAGCTATCTACACCTGTGAAGAGGTGATGAAATGAACCTGGCTGCCTCCTCCCTTCCTTATCTGCTGTCATGGAGACACACATACACATTGTCTACACCCAAGGTATTGCAAAGCAGACACAGTCGTTACTGTCACCGGGCATGTCCTCAGGAAGACTTGGCTTTTATGTCCTTCAACTTTCACTTTTGAGGGCTGTTCTTGAATGGGAGGCCAGTAGAGAAGCCCACATTTTTTATTTTCCAAGCTATACGTGGCAAAGAAACACACTGGTGGAAGGCATCTGCTAGGCCACCCTCAGGCAGTGGGAGGGCAGCAGCACAGATCTCAGAGATACCCATGTCAGAGGTCAGAATCGGGAGACATGAGACAAAATCACTTTGCTTCCTCAGGAGACTGTCCTGTGCTAAGAGCCTGAAATCCAGGCAATACACGCAGTTTCCCAGCCCTCCACTGACATTTTAGTTGGCCTTGAGAAATGTTCTGGCCATCACCACCCCTTGTGAGAAAAGCAGGTAATAGCAGTGCCTTCTCCCAGTGTCCTCAGCCCCTCAGCATCCAGCATCTCACAGAATCACAAAATGGTTGAGGTTCGAAGGAACCCCTAGAGATCATCTAGTCCAACCCTCCTGCTCGTGAAGGGACACCTAGAGCATGTGGCACAGGGTGGCATCCAGGGGAGTTTTGTAGACCTCCAGAGAAGGAGACTCCACAAACTCCCTTGGTAGCCTGTGTCACCCTTACAGTGAAGAAGTTCTTCCTCGTATAGAGATGGAACTTCCTGTGTTTCAACTTATACCCATTCCCCTTTGTCCTATCACTGGACACCAAGGAGCAGAGTTTGGCCCCTTCCTCCCTACATTCCCCTTTCAGGTACTTATATATATTAATCATATCCCCTCTCAACCTTCTCTAATCCAGGCTAAACAAGGCCGTCTCACTCAGTCTCTCCTCATACGAGAGAGGCCCTTAATCATCTTTGTCTCTCCGCTGTACCCTCTTTAGGAGCTCCACATCCCTCTTGTGCTGAGGAGCCCTAAACTGCCCTCAATGCTCCAGGTGCAGCCTCAACAGAGCTGAGTAGAGGGGCAGGATCCCCTCCCTTGACCTGCTGGCAACGCTCCTCCTGATGCAGGCCAGGATCCCATTGGCCTTGGCCACGAGGGCACTGCTGCCTCCTGGTTAACTTGGCATCAACCAGGACTCCCAGGTCCCTCTCTGTGGAATATGTCTTCCCCATGTGTCCCAGGTGCTGGAATGAAGGACATCAGTGCTGTTGGAGCCTATAGCTAGTCCATGCCACTTTTAATCAGCACAACTTTCGCCTTGCCGAGTTGAAGATCCTTCATAGATAGGCACCGCCAGCATTGAGGCCAGCAGGCTTTGGAAAACCCCTGCAATAAAAGAGCATTTGCTAGGGGCTTCTAGAGAGAGGAAATGTTTCAAATCAAAATCAAATCAAAAATAAACAAAGGAAGGAGAGTAATAGGAAAACAGAGTGAGCTTTACCAATTTACCATTTTGCTAATGAGAAATGAGTCTGGCAACACCAGAAAACAGGTAAAATGGTTCTGAAAACTCAAGAAAAAAATAAAAGAACATTTATTGGATAAGATGACCCACAGACTATAAACAGTTTACAGCTTTACAGACTGGGATTGATGGTACAAATCAAGAACGGAATAGTTTTGGAAAAAGGGGCTTAAATACATATTAATACAATAAATACACATCAAATACACATTAAATAGCTTCTTTTACATCCATTTTGCTGGATCTGCTCCTGTTTTATATGTCAAGAATGACATTGCAAAAATCACCACTACCTTTGGCACTGGTTCTGATAAACAACTGAATGGCTGCAGGTGCAGAGGATTTGAGGAGTTGCTTCTGCTTTTCCAGGTCCACAGTGGCTGGAAAAACAGTATAGACAGTTTTACCTTATCTCTATAAACAGCATCCACTGCTGTTAGTGCATCATATTTCAAAGGCGCCTTTAAGACAAAATTTCTCATTAATCTGAAAGGCAAAATGTTAAGGAATATACAGTTTTCATACTGGAAGAAATATCTCCTGCCCGACTTCATGGAATTTGTGAAGGAAGATGAAAGTTACTAGACACAAGGAAAGCATTCAGAGGCAAAAGTTAGACTTTGAAGAAACCTACTGAAAGTTTTACATGTGACAAACCTACATTGTAAATGACATTTTTCCATTACAAAGGAACACACAATTCAGTAATTCAGCCCCCTCTGCCATAATGCAGTAGAAGCCAGCACTGCTTGTCCATTCATCCAAAAGTGCACAGTCTTAGAAACTGAACAGTGAAGTTCCTAGTGGACTGCCTGCATGATAATAGTAAGCTGTTTCCTTCTTAACCCACTCCATGGCAATTAATATAGCTTCAAATATGGTGATAATCACAATTTTATACTGTTCTGCAGTGGAAAAAGGAGCCTTTACTAGCAAGTTCTATAGATGGAACTTACAGGTTCTCTGAACCCAGCTGTGACTCACTTGGGGATTCTAAAAAAGTAAAAATTACTGAATTTTATTATTGTTAGAGGGTAGAATCCTAGAGGAGCCTTAGGCAACCTTGGGGAAACTTGAAAAGCTCTTGTCATATATCATTTCCACCGTGACTGTTCCTAGCTACAAAAACTCCACTCCTCCCAGTTCTCTAGAGGGAACAGCAAGGAGCCATTTCTACTCCAACTTGCAACTTCTGACTTTGGCTGTGGTATAGACATGGCATTAAAGTTATTCCTTAGACAGAATCCTATCCATTACTCAGAATACAGAAAAATCAAATCCATTATGTATACAGTCAAGGATTCCATCCTTGGATTTTTTCAAGACTCAGGTGGGACAAAGCCATAGGTGACCAAAGTGGGATGTTTATAATCCTGCTTTGAGCAAGAGATTGGACTAAATGACCTCTAGAAACTGCTTTGAGCCAACACTTCTGTGATGCTTTAAAATGTGTATTGAAAGCTTTACACATGCATAATATGTTGGTTTTGCATATGAATTGCAGTCTATTTGCAATGGAATCAAGAACACTATTTAATAATGAAGATACTTTTCCATCACTGTGTCCGGGACTTGGGATGATACATACTATCACGTGCAGCTTGTGTATCAGTTCCCTGGCTTGCAGAGATCTTTTGATTTCAAAACAGTAGAACAGAACAAGTCTGTGTGGTCCCTCCCATGCAAGAAGGATGCAATTAGCTTCAGTCACTGGCCTGACCCAAAAACAGAGGGCTCTGCTATCAGAGGAGCAGTTGACACTGATTAAAGTTCAGAGAAGAAATTTCCACAAAACCCTTAAAAGGGAGCAAAGGAACAACTTAACACAGATCAATATGTCTCCTTTATTCCACTGGATGAAAAGTGTTTCAGAGTTTGTAAAGACTGTAGTTCCTCCATTAAATTTGGATTAATTTCACATGTGAGGGATTTTTTTTTTCTCTGAAGTGTTAACAAGGCAATACTCTGATCAAGACCAAAAGGGAAAAATCGTAAATTCATCTTCATCGTGGTCTTTTATGTCTGTTTCAGAGTGGTAGTCAAAAGGCCTCGACCCTCAAGGGAGCTGCTACAGGATGCTGTGCCTTGGGATTACTTGGGAGGCAGTTCTGTCTAACGGAGGAGTCTGGAAAGATAAAGGAGAAGCTGAGAAGTACCTTGGCTTTAAGGCTCAGGCTCAGAATCTGAGGGGCAAAAGAGCAGTTAGGTAGGTTTGTGTATACCTGCCCCATGTGGATATTCTAGGGGTGCAGAGGCAAGGGCTATAATTTAAGGTGGAGCTGAGGAAGGTTTGAGCTTGTCTGTGTAATTTTAAATCTAGATTAGTAGGAGGAAGCGATTATCATAGTTTTAAAAATTCGTTAGTGACTTTCTACAAATCTCATAGTCTTTTCTTTAAAGTACTTAACTACCCCATTATTCTAGTGCTTGAGTGTCCCAGTAGGCACCCTTGAAGTAGAGAATATTATCATGATGTCTTTCAGATGAGAAAGATGAGCAGGAGACTACAGCCAGATGTTGAAAGGCACCTAAGCACCTTTGAAGATCTATGTGTAATTAGCTCAAAGCAATACAGAATATCATTTTCAATGTCTGGTAGTTTTGCTCACTAACCACCGTAATATCCTTCTCTTCTGTTACTTATTGCTTCACAAATAGGTGTAATTAGGTTACCTCAGCAGGTGCAAGAACCTACTCATTTATTTCTAAAGACTAATAATTTAGTACTGTCAAAGACATATGCAGTTATCCTCTCTGATTTATTTGGAGATTAATGTGGTAGTGAATAAAAAACAATGTTCCCTTGCTCCAACAATGTTGTGAGGTGTTGTTGTTGTTGTTGTTTGTTTATTATATTTACCCTCTATAGAAAGAAAGGGGTTAAATCTCTTCACAAGTAGTTTTACAAAAATATCATTTCAGTTTTCAAACAGCTTCAAGGCTGGCTGATATGTAGCTGATAGAGAAATGACAAAGAGAGAAAATTCTTTTCTTTCTGTGAGCTAATAGAGTTAGAGACTTGATCAGCTGAAAATATCAACATCACTGAGCATGGAGTGTAATACTGCTCTCACTGCACGGTTCTATTTATAGTCATTTTTCATTTTGTGCAATTTGTGCAATGAGAAATACACTAGCAACATGTTGAGAAATCAATGTGTAACATTCACTCAGCTCTTTTCAGTGCATGATTCTGCTGTAAAAGCCGATGGGAAACCTGCACATGCACTTTACACTGTTTCATTCCCCAAAGCAAAAGTCAACAGTGTTCCAAACTGAAATTCTGTATAGAATTTAGGGCATAGGCTAACTATTTCTCAAATTGCATGGAATTCAAATGACCGATCATTTGGATTCTCTTTATACCAGTTTTCGTCATCTATTTCTGGCTGGCTCAAGGATTTGCGTGTCTGACATTTCCCTGACTGGCCTTTGCTGCTAAAATATCGCTTAGTTTTTCATCTAACTTTCATTTAATTTTCATTCCAGAATTATGGCAATGATTTACTTTTTGCAAATCAAGTGACATTCCAGAAAAAAATCATCTGACAATTATCTTTGGAGGAATTAAGTTTTAATGCTAACTAAATGTAATGCATTTACTCAATCTGTCAAGTGATCAGTTAGCAGGACTATCTGAACCTCTCTGTTCTGTTGATAGTGTTTGCACACTATCTTTTCCAAGCCCTTTTCTTAGATTCACTCTCATCAATATTCTGAAATGAATTTCCTGTATTTTCTCCAAAGACCACGGCAAAAGCCACTTTGTAACTGTGCTGTGAAAGCGTGCTGCTGAAAATGTAGTTAATGGAGGTGACAATACAACCCAAACTTGACTTTTTCTGCTCAATTTGATTCAGCCCTCAATGTTAAACAGTAAATGCTGCATTATTATGTATCTTGATTAATCTCAACGAATGTCTCCAAAATGTGTTTCGTGTGCGTGTGATAGCAAAGAAGGCAGCACAGAATCACCACACCATTTGAGTCTAGAGGGACTTTGAGAGGTCATAGTGGGAGTAAAATCATTTAAAAGTCATCTTTTAAATTGTGGATATCTTGCACAGCCCTGGGTAACTCTGTAATCAGTAAAGAGAGAGGCGTGTTCTTAAGGAAATTTCTCATATAAAAGAGGTGTGTAAAGTAAGCAGGTTGAACTGATACCTGCAACTACCTAAGATGATCTACTGACAAGAGAAAGAGCTTAACCAAAAAGTTAATTAATTAAAAAGTTAAGCCTAGTTAAATTAGAGGCCTAACTCCCAAATGGCCATCTTCGGGTGAAACAAATCCTGCTGGTAAAGATACACGCTTATGCCTTTGGTCTTTACTTGCCATATTTATGTGGCATTGGGCAAGAAACATCACCTCTTCATTCTTCTTTTTCTCCGTTTTTAGAAGACAGGGGTGATGTACAACTTGCTTTGACTGTATTTCTGTGAGTTTGATATATGGAAAGTGACAGATGAATGCAGAGGGCAAAGGTCCAGCAAATGAATTACTGGGCAGAAAACATAATCCTTTTTAAGTGGCACACCCCAGTGGTAACAAAATGGAACATTTTTATTTCTTTTTCTTTTTTTTTTTTTCTTTTTTTTTCCCAGTTATTTTTTCTGGTTGGTAAATAGATGAAATGTCTCCAACAGAGCCAGACATGGGACAGGTCCTTAGAAGGACCTGGATATGAAAAGATTTCTGTTGACTCTGCCGGGGGAATGCCTGATCTCTATGGAGAGGAGGCCTACAAAAATCTTTCCTTGTTACAAAGTCATACTGAAAACATATATATATTATAAAATAAAGAGAGAGGTAAGGGTAAAGAGAGAGACCTGACACCTCCTTAATATTATCTCTGTAATTGCACCTATTATGGTTCAGTACACACCTTCATCTAAATACAAGTAACGTTTGAAATCTTTTTAAATCTGATTTTTCATGTAAGTGTTGTAAGAAAATGATTCAACCCAGTAATTACCTCCAGCCATAATTGATTGTATTTGTTTACATGGTAGATTATTAACAAAACAGTATCCGGAATTGAACTTTACCTGTAAGCAGTTAAGATTATTGCAGCAATATACAAGTATAATGTCATAAATGTGCACCAGGTGACTACTTAGTAGTAATTTAGTAACATTCTGCATTCATTTTAAATATTACTTTTGGAACCAAATTAGCTGTCTTGCAAGAGTGATTAATTTGACCAAAAAGGCACTGTACAGTATGACTTATAAGCAATATGCAGTTTTATGAGCTAGTAACAGCTACACCCTGACGTCAATCTTTCTTTGAAACATTGTTTTACAAAAGGAATGAGTGGTCTGTGTATCTTTTGGGGTTATATAATCTATTCTAGGAGCAGTGCAGTATGTTATAAAGTGTGAATTCGTCACCTTGAATAACCTGAAGCCCTTATGCTGTCACATAGCCAAATTATCACACGACAAAATAATTGGCCACTTCACATTTATAGCACTGTTTGAATGTAATGCAGTAATATCACGTTTGTTCAAGCCCCTAACCACGTTATATTCAAAGTTTCTGTGTAAAAATTGTGCAATTTTGATTAAAAGTTTTATTTATTTATTTATTTTAAAGATGGTAAGTAAGAGAACCCAACTTTCTGGCTCTACTGAGTACAGGCTCATGGAAGAACTAAATCCTTTCAACACATCTTTCTTCATGTTCTCAAAAAAGTTAAAATGCTGATAGAATTGAAGACAGTGATGTTGGAGACACTGGGGACACAGAGGCACAGACACACAGCTCAAAGAGAGTTTTTGAAATGGATGGGAATGGTATTGTGAGAATTAGGAAAGAGGAGAATATAGGGAAGCCAGCACTGCTAATCCTATTGCAGCACAAACTCCTGAAGCCAGATACTGTGACCTTGTAGTGTATAATACCAGCAGCAAGCCTGCCACTACACTAATGTGTATGCACAGCTCCTTTCCTGTGCACTTCCCATCACCCCAGTAATCTCCTTCCAGTAGTTCGTTATGTCCACTCTTGTGCCTGTTGCAAGCAGGTACCAGCTGCAAAGGGCTGGGCTTGCCACATTACTGAGCAGAATTAGGGCATAAAATGGGAAGATTTGGATTTCCATCCTTGTAGACAAAGCATTTGCACTTGCTCTGTTTGTTCAGAGTGGAGTATGATCAGGTACGGAGCCATGCTTTTGCGAGCAGCAATAATGCAGACAGTTTGCATGTAGTTTAATGTACTGCATGGTAGTGGAGTGCAAAAGAGTCTTTCTTGGGGAAAAAAAGAGACTTTTGAATAGGAAATATTTATCTCCAAATCAAAAAGTGTCTTTAAAGGGTTATGGAATATAATTTTTTTTGTAACATTTGAGAAAAATGAGGTACACTTTTCCGAAAAGGCTGGTATTTCAGATTACTACAGGATCAGCCTGTAGTCTGACCCTTACTGTACTGTAAGTCTCACTGGGAATCTGAAAATATGTCTTTCCAGTAAATGTAAAACACAAACTGCTAGACAGGAATGATTAATTTGCTTACAAAAAGACAAACAGGATAAAGTGGAAAGTAAAGACAAAGATTGATTTCTCTGGTGGCATGCAATATTCAGTTTTAATTTGAATATAATCTAAATTTAACCTGAGGATCCTTCACCATGGTGTTTCTTAACCATAAACTTCTTCCAGGGTGGAGCCTTTTCTGTATTCTACTTTTACACACCGTATTTCACCAACACATTGTCTTATGTCAGGTAGAATCTGTAGATCTTTCAAATCACACCTAATTTATTAGCTTTCTATGGCTAGCTGAATTAAGGCATTGATGACAACAGATGTAATTCCCTCGTATAAGCATTGGCATGCCACAAAATATTATAGACCAGGCAGTCCATGCATCATATCTAGGATTCCCCACATTTACAGAAAATCTGTGTCCCAGTGTTCAGCCTACCCAGTCAGAATGAGGAAAATATCAATATCTCCAGGATAATATTTTAGAGTATTTTAGAGTTTAGATGTGAGTGCTTGTGACACCTAGTGGTTTTCGTTGAAAAATGCAAACATTAGAGGGGAAGAGGAATTAGCAAATGGGCTGGGACACCTCTGCCAAAGGCAGCTGCCCTCTGTATCCCATTACCTAGCAATCCAAGGGTAAGAAAAGTTTCCCTTGGTCTTAGTTGTTATAGATGTTATAGATGTCTGTGCTGGGTGATCAGGTGGAGACTCAGCTTCAGCAATGCAGGAGAAGAGTAGGGGACCTGTGGATGAAGAGAGGATTCCCTGGCATGCCAAGGTTTTGTAGACCTCCAGAGAAGGAGACTCCACAGCCTCCCTGGGCAGCCTATTCGAGGACTGTCATCCTCACAGGGAAGAAGTTCCTCCTCACATGGAGCTGGAACTTCCTGTGTTGCAGTTTGCACCCATTACCCCTTGTCCTGTCACTGGCCACCAATGAGAAGAGCATGGCCCTTTCCTCCCTACATTCTCCATTAATGAACTTATACATGTTAATTAGATCCCCTCTCAGCCTTCTCTTCTCCAAGCTAAAGAGACCCAGCTCACTCAGTCGCTCCTCCTACGAGAGATGACAATCATCTTTGTTGCCCTCCGCTGGACCTTCTCTAGGAGCTCCATGTTCCTCTTATATTGAACAGTCCAGAACTGCACCCAATGCTCCAGATGCAGCCTCAACAGAGCTGAGTAGAGGGGCAGAATCACCTCCCTTGACCTGCTGGCAACACTCCTCCTGATGCAGGCCAGGATCCCATTGGCCTTCTTGGCCATGAGGGCACACTACTGCCTTTTGGTTAATCTAGTGTAAACCAGGACTCCCAGGTCCCTCTCTGTGAGCTGTTCTCCAGCAAGTCAACCCCTATTCTGTACTGATGCCTGAGGTTATTCCTCCCCAGATGCAGGACCCTGCACTTGTCCTTCTTGAGCCTCAGGAGGTTCCTCTCTGCCCAACTCTCCAGCCTGTCCAGGTCCCTCTGGATGGCAGCACAGCTCTCTAGAGTGTTAGCCACTCCACCCAGCTTGGTATCATCTGCAAACTTGCTCAGGGTGCACTCAGTGCCCTCGTCCAAGTCATTGATGAACAGGTTGAACAGCCCTGGGAATTCAATGGCAGATATAGCAACCAAGTCAAATGAACTGTGTTGGCTAACTAATGGCAACCTTTACCTTGAAAGGGACAGTCTTCTTGCTGCTGCAGAGCATGGCACATTGTGAATCATCCACCCAGACTTACTCACCTACCAGGCTTACCCTGTGTAAAGTGCCATGAGTCTTGAACATTAGAGGTTCTTAGGAGAAAACTCTTTTGATGAAACAGATAGCCATGTCCTATTGCTTTTAACAGTCTCTAGAAGAAATGCAAACAACATAAGCAATATAGTGCAAAGTTTCCTCAGAGACAGGTATTCAGAATTAATTAATACACCTATTTCTATACACTTCCTCATTAACAAAAAATATCCATCTTCAGATGTTTATAAGCACATAGCTCACACACACACGCACAAATTTATTTCATGACTAACCCATTCTGCACAGCCAGATAAGAGGCATACTAAAACATAGCTTGTAAGCATGTGTGTGTGTATAGATATATATAAAAATATATTTATATATGCACAACTTGTGTATGCTTATTATGATTCGTGAAGTACATGGTGTGATTCATACAAATCCTATGAGTTGCATCGAACAGTGGATATATCATGGACCTCTATATCATAGATGACCATATATGGACCTCCATATATACTACATTGTAGAATAGGTAGTGCTATAGCTAACTATACCACATACATAGCTGTTAGTGGTATCATATGTCTCAGAAAGACTATGAAATTGCTCCCCATACTCTGCCACCTGACATTCCCAGGTCACGTTTGTCCCTCTCCACCACCTCTGCAGGAGCACAGGGCAATCCTGGTCCATTTTTCTGCTCTTCAGATGGGTGCTTTGGAGTGCTTTGGAGTAGATAAGGTAAGATGGACTTGACCACACAATGTACTATACTGTTTATAACTCATGTCAGATGCTATGAGGTTTGTCCACTGTCTGAAGATCAACTGCATGAGTTCAACTTCTCATGAAGCATGAGATCAGATCCTGTATCACTCTCAAGAGAGCTACTCTCAGATATTGTAATCTTATTTTGAGAGATCTTTGCGCTTATAATTGTCATCTTATTTGAGCTTATGAGCTGCTTAGCTGTACTTGGTTTTCTTAGGGGAACTTTTTTTCTCTTTTTTTTTTTAAGAATACTGCTACTACAATGACAGGAAGAAACCTGCTCTTCCCAAGAAGCCAAGGTGGAAGCTGTATGCCATCAGAGATAGCACTTGCCATATGGAAAAGTAATACATCTGTCAGTGGAAGTGAAAACATTCAGGTTCTGCTAAAGAATCATCTCTGTATCTTCAGTCCAAACTTAAACTCAGTAACTGTAGTTAAAAATGGAAACTGCATCAGCTCATTCCTATCCTTAACATACTCCCATTTTCCCATGTGAACCCTCAGCCTTGCAGGAAAGCCAAGAAATTACAAATTGTTGGCCCAGCAGAGTAGTAAAGTCACTGCAGCATCAGCACGTGACCTGAATACATCCAGAGTCTGACTAGACTTATATACACCCAGAGTAAACAGAGCCTGGAGAAATAATCAATTTGACAGTAAGACCTTATCAGCCCCAGCTCCCTGCAAACAATGCAGACAGGAGAACAGCAGATGCCTTGCATGATAGGCAGAGCCTGTAGGAAAGGTGGAAGCAAAGACATAAAATGGAAAACTTTGGGATGAAGTTGCTGTGAGAGCAATCTTCCACTTGTCAAGGGCAATGAGAAGAAGAATGGTTTGACTGGGTTGTTGGCATTCACATCAGCTTATGTAGTAAGGTGCAGAGACAAACTGCAACAGAGGAAGGATTTGTTTTGTTTTCTGTAATATTTGAAAAAAATATTCCAAAGGAAGGATTTGGAATACGTGTTAGAGAAAGACTTTAAAAATCACCTCACTACTATTTCTCAAGAACACCACAGACACCATTCAGCTTTGGGGAAGAAGAAATTAAGGCTTACCAAGGTGCTCCTTGACCTGCTTTGTATTATTTTTTAGGATATACTTCTTCAGGGTGGTATGTTCTTCAGAAGACGTCCAAAAAAGCATTAAACTTAAAAAAAAAAAAAAGGATACTGGATGTTTTTTCCTTGTTTATCTGCCATCATAACATTAGTGCAGTTATCAGTGACATGTTATTGTAAGACACAACTGAATATCCTTCCTTCTAAAATCTGTTGATACTATTCAAGGCCAATAAACAATGTTTTCCCTGTGATAATGTAATTAAATAAGAATAGCACAAAGAGAATACAATATATTTTGGGCTCTACTGCATTTCTACTCACTATGCACTGGTTTTATTCCAAGAAGATACACACAGTATAATGAAACCATTTGACAATGCCGATATCTTTTTCTCCATGGTAAATATTAGCCTCATCAATCTATCATAATTATTAAGCAATTAATCAGAACTTACTTGTCGACAGGATTTCATTCTATTGAACTCTGTTACTATTGCTCTGTTAAGCATTATAAAACTCAAGGAAGAACCTTACATAGTCTAATTTTAAAGAGCTTAAAAAGGGTCTTAAAAGAAAACTTTAATTTTTCATCTCTAATACTAGTCTTCAGTTATAAAAGCCTAATCAAATCTCATTGACACAAATCAAGGCCATCAGTGTCATTATATGCATGTTTAGCTCAGCTGGACTGCAACTGAGAAATATAGCTCAGTATGCCTCTATGTTAGAGCAGTCATTATCTTTCTAGTAGAATCTATAGAACTGACTACAGAAAACATCCTGATACAGCTGAAATTTAAGTGATGATAGGTACAATATGTGGAAAAATTCCACTAAATGAAGTAAAAAATGAATATCACATTAAAACAAAGACATGCTGAGTAAAAATTATTAGCTAGGGAAAAAAAGGGAAACATCATAGACTTCTAGACATCCTCCTATATGAAATAAGCTATTACTCACAAGGAGGGCTGTTCAGCAAGTCCATAATAAGTTAGAATCTGCATGAGTGGGAATTATGGTGAATGACATGAGTTTGCAAGGCCTTATTAAATATTTTTTAAATCTTCCATAGGTCTTGGTATACTTTCTCTTTTAGTGACAGGTAATTATTTATATTTGCATTTTCCTTATCTGAAATATTCAGTATTCTTAATGGAGAAGAATCTCTGTGGAACCCTTTCCTTCCAGACTTATTATTTTGGACACATATTATCAAAGTACATATAAGCTGGTAGACCCAATAAAGAAGCATGAGTTTTATACATCTGCTCAATGGGAAGAATATTATTTAGTAACCTCCCAAATAAGTGAATGTTTCTCAGATAAAAATAATTCTCTAGAGAAAGATCTAAAGATTCATTCTAACACTTTTTCCAGTAACCAGTCTAACTTCAAGATCAGAATCTAAATCCAAGAGATCTGATGATTAACAAGGCAAAATAAGAACGTGCATGCATAAAGCAAGCATCCAATGGAAGGCTCAGATAAGCTTAAATCAAGTTATACAAATCCATTACAAGAGGGAAGGGGAGCAAAGATGCTAAGGCACTGACACGTATAATTTTTGCTTATAATCGATTAGCTTCCTCTCTTCAATTACAGTATCAGAAAAGCAGCTATTGCTTAAGCCAGTTAAGAGATATGAAATTCCTTAGATTCTACAAAAAAGTGAATATTTAAGTAATGTTGCCAGTAAATATATGCAGCTTGATTTTTTTCATTCTAAATCACACCAAATGAAAAAGAAATACCTGCAAAAGAAAGGAAACATCCTATTTTCTGAATCTGATATATATACAACTATATATGTATGAATTGAGGTGGTTTAAGAGGATCAGTAGAAATGAGCCAATTGTAAACGCTGAAAGCAAATCCCAATCAAATATCAATTGCTTCTTTATACTTTTTAAATGGTAGTGATATACCAAATATTTTGCTTTAATTTCATATACCAATAAAATAGAAACAGTTACTACTCATCTACTTTACTAGGTTACTTAAAAAATTAAAAAGCAAAACCTAGGCCTAGCCCTAATTTCTAGAATGAGAACTGAGTTCATGTTGCCTTCAACTCAAATTTCCCTATCTACAGAGAGCCCTTCTGCTTCAGGAAGCTCCGTGTAATGGATCCTTTCATTCTAGGCCTCAGGTCTAGTGTACTGTGGAGGACAGGAACTGCAAGTTATTCTTTATGGAGTTCGCCATACACTGATCATACCTCATAACCTCAGAAGACATCAAGAATTGTGCCAGAGAGCGCTTGAGCACACTCAGCAGTGCACTGTAATCCCAGGCTGAAAACTGCATCCAATCCCTTGATTTTCTCTTTAGCACCTGCAGTGTGCAATAATCTGAGGTGAATCCACAGTGAGTGATAATACATGAGTGAATCCATGATGATCTGATGCCTTTTCTGGAAGCAGACGCATTGATTTCAAGCAAGAATTTCTAAGTGGAACCAGGTGCTGTGCTTGTGGGATCAGATGTCTGGCTTGGTACAGGTAGTAAGCATGATCCTCAGTGTGGAATCTTTGCTTTCTAAAGTTTAATTTCGTAGTGTATACTGGTACTTAATGATAAATGCTTTACTTTAAAAGACCAATTATAATAATTGGGATTTAGAAGATTTTTGCAGGCTATTAGCAGGAAAAATGATTCTGAAACATTTCTTGCTGAAACTTACATTTCTTCTGGAGTTGTTATGGACTTCATCTGGAAATATCTCCAAAATATATCTGAAGCAATCAGATAGAGGGAATTGAGTTAGTTTGAAAGTATTTTTTTCAGGAAAGGAAAACAAATTTACTCCTGGGAGTGGGGTCTCTCATGGTGTTTCCTTTTCCTTTAAAATAATAGTAGACTATAACC
This sequence comes from Nothura maculosa, assembly GCA_032353885.1. NCBI lineage: Eukaryota > Metazoa > Chordata > Aves > Tinamiformes > Tinamidae > Nothura > Nothura maculosa. The sequence continues at coordinate 5,885,754 of JAUBOD010000971.1, read as the reverse complement.
ATTCTGGGAAGTATCAAAAAAATCTTAATTTCATGTCCAATGGCAGAAAAGCCAAAGCCAGAAGGAGAATCATGTGACCAAATGTGTTTACACAGATGCTGGACTGCCTCCAAACCTATGTAAATAGTAGTAAATCTTCCCAGGATTGAACAATGGGTCTGAAATGAGGCATCAAAGAATAATTAATATATGTTAACTTGGTCCCATTTATTATCACACTACACAGGGTAGGGTTTTTTCCCCATAAGCAGAAATAATCAGCACAGTGCAAAAGTTTCCAAGTCCATTTGTGGATTGTGCATGTGTTAAAATGTGAACATAAATTCAAGCAGTCAGCAACAAAGGATGGCTGATGCTCCATTGTTACTTTTATTTTTGTAAAACAATTGCAGGTGGAACGCAAATCCTTTCAGAAGTCTGCTGAATTGTGCAGTCACAGTTCCCTTGTTACAAAAAAAAGTTTAATATAAAATATTTAACATGAGTTTTAATATAAGCTTTTGTGCAAAAGCTGCAGGTGCATCTCTATCTATTTGTAAGTATCTCGGCTTGGGGAGGTGAATCTTGCCAAGCACAAGAGAACAGGGGCTCCAGGTGCCGTCCCATCTCCCTGGCCATAGGAAACAGCACCCCAGGGAATCAGAGTAGCCCAGACCTAGTGGGGCAATGGGTTGGGCCAGGACTGAAGTTGGCAGCAGAACACTTGTTTTCAGCATCCGACCTCAGCAGCAGTTACTTTGGTTAGATTGCTTCACGAGTAAGAGTGTGATAAGGGAGGAGGCAGGATTGTTTATATGTACTAGAATCAGCAGTACTATATTTTAGAGAATATCCTGAAAGCACAGAGTACTTATTCAATATCTCATTTTCTTTGTGGATATAGGAGTTTCTTCTTTTACATTTTTCAGAGCTAATATTGCCCAAGTAGCTATTGGCAGAGCTGAACTGTCTTCCTTCACTTGACCTCCATACTTAAAGAAATGATCATTACTCTTTTTCCTTATGACATCTGACAGCTAACAGTAAGATAATAACCCCTCAAAAATGGAGAGATTTCCTATCATTTACCTTGGTTTAAAAAAAAAGAAGCTTTGATCTAAAGTGCATATGTGAGGTAGGGAGGGGACAGGAAAAGGAAGGGGCAGTTATTAACTGTAAAGAGTGCATGCAGAGTAGGATAGCAACTTTGAAATAAATCATATAACCAAACCATAACAGGAAAATCTTTGATAGTCTGAACATTGTATAGATCCACTATGCTTTCCCCAAGCACAGTGCCCTTTCATTGGTGTTGCTGGAAAGACTGGGTATGAGATTCCTCTCATGTAGTAGAATGTCAGATATAAATTGCTAAATGACCTCATTTTCCTCCATTCCCTTCTTTCCCTACCAGAAACAAAAAGCAAAAGCCAACTACAGAAGAATTTGCAAATAAATAACTTGAAACCAGCAATTTGTGAAGAAAATGAGATATAAAGATGTGAACTGGAAACAGTTCATTACTTTAAATGAACGTAAGGTTCTGTGAATAAAGGCACCCTGTCTTTTAGCAAACATTATTTGCAGTTTCTGTACAACTATGGAACATAGCTTATTTCTGTCTTAGAGGGACTACCTGCCTGGATAATACCTAATTTCATTTTTTTCACTTCACTAAGAGCTCTTATTTTCAGTTATCTTATGTGATACAGAGACCTGCGGTGAGTTATTCTGTTTTCAAGACAATTAGTTATTTTAGCATGGACAAAAACAGTTTGTTTATACTCTTTTTAAAGAGTAAAAAAAAAAAAAAAAAAAGCCTTTTGGCTTATGTAGTAATGTACAGAAACAATTTGGATAGAAATTATATATTCAAGTCTTGAGCTCTATAAATCTTGGCATTTGGTGGTATAAGTAAGTGTCCTTTTAACTATGTAATTTAATTTAGTACAATAGATTTTATATATGATGGTTCTGGCTCACAATACACTTACATAGAAGTCACCAGCAACATATGCTAAAGTTCAAAATAAAGCAAATAAACATGTGAGCCTAAGCAGTTTTGGAGATTTACTTCTAAAGGATTGTAGTTTCCTGTTGAAATGTGGTATCTAAGACAACTTTTTATGTTTGCCAAGAGTGCTTATAATGTTTTTCCTCCATTCAATGTCAAACAAAGTGAGACTTCCAAGTGCAGCCCGTATATCACTAGGCTAATTCAATGGTCTATCTCCTTTATCAGGCATCTTTTCATGTCACTTTTAGAAGAATGATGATCTCAGGGACTTCTAACCTCTGCTTCACATGCGGCTGTAATCAGAGAGCATGTTGAAAAAATTAATAGGGGGAAATGCGCGTGCACACATATATACACAAACACAGATTTTATAAGCTTTTTTTATCCATAGGAAACCACTGTAAAAAGATACTCTTATGCCTTTTGCTTGACCAGAAATGACCACATTGTAATCAAAAAACGGATGTCCTATAAAAGACATTGGATGTGTTTTCCATGAAAGATAAACAGTTAACACCACACAGCATCAGAAGTATAAACAGGCAGCAGTGAGTGATAGACTAGTGATCCCAAAAGGACTACAATGAACCACTTAAACAAGTAATTTTCTGTTTCTTTTTGAAGGGTGGCAGGTTTTTTTTTTCTATTATATGATGGATTACTGCATCCATCATCCTGCTACTGTTTAGCATATTTCTGATTGTAAAACAAATTCCTTTTTGGGTCATATTGCCTTCTATTTCTGTTGTGTCTATAGGAGATTGTCTTCACTAATAACAAAAAAACCCTTCTCTTTTGTATTCTATACTGGAGTATAGAACATCTTCAGTGTTCCCATTACATGAGGAAGAAAATACAAAATAAAAGTGATATAAAGTTCATAACTTTATAAACATAAACTCATAAAGAAGTTGTTAGGGGACAGGGAAGATTTTAAAGGGAATATGGAAAAAAGATTGTAAGAAAGATGTTCCATCCATAAATGTCTTCAGGTGAAGTTGACAGAAGGCATGATTCATAAATACTCAGGAAATTATGAAGTAGATAAATGATTCAAAGTTACAGGAAAATTTACTTTATCTTAAAAGATGAATAGGTAAAATAGACATCTCATCTACATTGAGGAGAGTTGAATAAGATATTTACATGGAGCATCACAAGAATCAGCAAAGGCTTCTTTGTCTGGTATGACAGAACTTCACTTGAACTTTGTATTTAATCTATCTGATATTTCTTTGGAAGAATCTCATAGCATTTAGAGACATGGTGGGATGGCTCACATGACAGGAATGCTGCCATGGATAGCTATGTATTTTTTAGGAAAGACAGAACAGAAGGGAGAGGTGAGAAAGCTGCTCTCTAGGTGGGAGAGCTAATAGAATTTATCAAGCTCTGCCTAGGGGAGGATGAAGAGGAGCTGAGAGTTTACAGGTTAGGATTAAAGAGCAGGCTGATCCACTGTGGCTGGTGTTTGCTACAGGCCACCTGATCAGGAGGAGGAAGTGGATGAGACCTTCTACAGGCAGCTGCAAGTAGCCTCACAATCCCAGATTCTGATTCGCATGCAGGTCTTAAACCACACTTAATATCCTCCAGCTCAAGTCCAATGCATTCTTATCAGTAAGAAGTCAAGCAAATGAGGGAAGAGACCTTAATGGATGAGCAAGGAATTCCTGGCAAAACTCCAAGAGGGAGGCAAAACTCCCAAGGCAAGACACTTGGGAGGGATATAGCACTATGACTATTATCAGGCTACATAGGGATGCAACAAGGCTAAGGCACATTAAGAATTAAATTTGGCAAGGGATGTTAAGGACATGAAACTCTTCTTGAAATACCTCAGTAACAAAAGACAGACTAGGGAAAATATGGTCCTGCTCCTGGATAGGTTGGGCATCCTGGCGATAAAATATACAGAGAAGTGAGAATTACTCAATGCCTTCCTTGCTTCAATCTTTACTGTAACAGCCATCCCTCAGGCATCCTATATACTGGAGAAAGGAACATCCAGAAGGCCAACAGTGTCCTGGGGTGCATTAGGAAGAATGTTTCCAGCAGATTGAAGGAGGTGATCCTCACAATCTACTCAACCCTGGTGAGACTCCATCTGGAGTGCTAGGTCCAGTTCTGGGCTCCCCGGTATAGAGGGACATGGAGGTGCTGGAGAGAATCCAGTGTAGGACTACAGAGATGATTAGGGGACTGGAACATCACTCCTATGATGAGAGTCCAAGAGAGCTGGGCCTGTTTGTGCCCAGAGACTGAAAGGGGATCTTACCTGTGTAGGTAAGTATCTGAAGGGAAAGTGTCAAGACAGAGCCAGATTATTTTTGCTGTGCCCAGCAAAAGGACAAGAGAAAATGGCCATAAACTGGAACGTAGCAGGTTCCGTCTGGATTTGAGGAAAAGCTTATTTACTGTGAAGGTAAGAGCACTGGAACAGGTTGCCCAGAGAAGTTGTAAAGTCTCCTTCAAAACCCATGTGGATACACTCCTGTGCAACATGCTCTGCATCACACTGCTTGAACAGATTGGATTTAGCGATCTCCTGAGATGCTTTCCAATCTCAACCATTCTGTGACTTGTAGTGCCATAGTCTTCACTTCCCAACTACTGTAAAAGCAATAGTCATCACACTGGTACTTCTTATTATGGCACTTCAAAGCTTATAAACTCCAGTTCTAGCCCAACTAGAAAAAAATAGGCTTCTAGATTTTAGGCGACATTTCAATAGGTTTTGTTAAAGAGTTTTCAGAATGTTACTAGATAGGAAATAAGAATCTTGCTAGGAAAGAAGTGTTCTCAAAATAAAGTCTTCTTTCAGCAAAGCACCATAGTACTTATATGTTTAAGTTAACCCTACCAATTGTTTCACTAGTACATATATTTTTTTTAGGAAAGAAATTTCTGGATTTGAAATATGAAAAAGAAACCAAATCTATCCCTGAAAATACATTCCTTTGCATAAAGATAAAACAAGCTTCTTTCTTATCTATTACCGCCCAGGTCCATTTACTTTGTAGTTTGCAAGACAGGAATAGCTCCAGAGATGGAACTCTGATTAAATTTTCTATTTCAGAGTTTACTACTTTCTCAGTAAAGAATGGGATGTTTGGTCAATCTTCAGTTTGCTATTAATCATTCCTTACTATTAGTGAGAAGATACCGTACCCAGTATCTTCTGAAACCCAGCACAGCCTGAAACCAAACTGAGTTTTTCTAAAAGCTCACCTTATAGTAACAACATTTCCACTTCGTATATTTGAAAATTTTATTTAATAGCCTCAATAGATCAGAATAGTTACATAATAGTTACATCATTGCTTTTAAAAAGGATTGCACACAACTACTCAGTCCATTGAAATACTAGAAATCAGGGATAAGGAATAAAATGGAGTGTAAAGGAGCTCTGCCCACTGAACTGAGTTGTTTGTAGCAAGTTCTTAGTGAATATGAAGACCTGTCCTCATGCTTTCTGGTAGACTCTAACACACTTGACACCATTCATGTCACATTCCTAGAAGACACAGAAGCAAATTCATTAATTTTCATCAGCATAAATATGAAAAAAAAGTGGCTACAGTTAAAAATCTCTTAAATGTTACGTCAGGATACCAGCTAGCAGCATTCAGTGAACAGAAAGCAGAGCTGGACTCACCACCACCAATTGTCCATCCACTAGTTTCCGTGTTATTACAGTTTTCTTGCCATCCCACTCCTGTTCCTGAATCAATGACCCATCATCTTTTAAGCTGACAAGGGTCTGAAAAAACAATCAGAACAGTATTATTTTTACCAATGGCATTTGATAAAGGCTGTTTACTAGCACCTTATTTCAAAGGAAAAATTCCCACTCCAGCTCACAATTTTACCGTTGACTTTCACAAAGTCACTGATCCCATTCTTACATTATTTCACTGCATGTTCAGTCACCGCTTTGGCACAAGCCCAGATGAACCTTTGACAGCATGCACAATTTCAATTAACAAGAGCAGACCGTGTTCTCTATTCATCTCTTTGTACATGGGCTTTGAGCTTTTGTGCCCCATTTATCTGATCTTGCAATAACAGATGAGTTGCCAGTGTGTGACCAAAAGAGGGGAAGGCTACACAGAAAGCTCTCAAACAAGAAAGTGAAAAGAGACATACTTGAGGTTTCTTTATGTTTAACTTCCTCTGACATGAACATTCTCCCTATGGGTGGCAAGAAAAAGCTCCTTGCGTTATAAAACTGGAGATTAGGGGCTGTTTTTCAAAAGCACACTCAACCAGACTCTCTTGTTATGCAAATATGAGGGAATGGGCAGTAAGGTTTACAGTAGGGCTGTCTCTGATTAAACATCAATGGGATTTTTCCATTGACTTCAGATAAACTGGCATTTGGCCTTTCACATGGATTAAGAGGCCTGTTAGTTTTATCAGCACAATGCTTATATTATTAGTTTCAGCATTTTCCCTCTTTGCAGACTGCTTAATACAGAAAAAAAGTCTATTTCAATGAGACTTGTCATGACAGCTGCCTATCAAACAAATCACGGCTAATATGAACATCAAAACTGTTTAACAATATTATCTTTCTCTATCAATCCCCCAAAGGACTGGGTTACTCAGCAGAACATCCATATACTGACCTGAGTTTTTCGGCCATCTAACGTATTTTCCTCAAATTTCTCACCAAGCTTAAAGCTGAACTGTGAAGTTTTGAAGGTGCTTTCTGTTTTTACAGTGAATGTATCTCCATCCTTAATAATGTAAACATCCGGTTTGGCCATACTTCCCATTTTCCTCATGGCCATACCCACACCTGCAAAGCAAGAGAAACAATATCACAGTCAGTTAAACCCCAAGGTCAACACAAGAATTCAAACATCTAATTTCCATTTAATTAGGCACTTGAGAACTAAAGCTCAAGAGCCACAAAGAAAGAGGATATTTTTAATTATCCATTGATGAGGAAGAAGAGGAAAAAATAAAGTAGCTTTTTTGCAGAGTTATTGTTAGCTCCTCAGG
>JAUBOD010000971.1:5839595-5852371 GCA_032353885.1 Nothura maculosa | reverse complement strand
AAAATAAAATAAAATAAAATAAAATAAAATAAAATAAAATAAAATAAAATAAAATAAAATAAAATAAAATAAAGATACCATAGGAAGGTTATGTACTCTTCTGCTTTTACTTCAATAGCCTTAAAGTTTCTGAAATCTAATAATAAAATTCCATACCACAAGCATTTTAATATCATCATTAAAAAGAAGCTTCCATTACTTTAAGAACTAGAGTTGACATTCGCAAAGGTTACAACTCATATGAACCCATGGGCCTTCTCCTGTAACAAAAGAGCGAGCCCAGCATTCCCTTTTGTCACACCAAATCCCTTAATGCGTGCTCTACCGAACTGCCGGGGTAAATTGTGCCATGATACAACAAAAACCCACCAGCAAGGAAAAAGTCACTGGGCTGATACAACGGGCCCTTCATGAGGGCTCCTTCTGTACTTTTTCAAATCCAGCCACAACCAGCTGTTACCATCTGCTGGAAACAGCTCTTGGCAAGAGACACGTTACAAAAGTCTGCCAAGCACCAGACCGCTGAAAAAGTGGACCATCCAATTCTCGCTGACTGCATTTCCTTGGGAAATGCACGATTTTGTAGATCTGGAGACCACAGTGCGCATTACTAGTTGTGCTTGCCACTTGCATATCTCCAGGTAGCTGTTTGAAGATAAGGATATTAGACTCAATCCATAAAAGTGAAATAGTAATTTTTCATGGGTAATTAGGGAAAGCTGATTTGAGTTTTAAACACAGATATTGTCATTATTATAGAAGCAACACCTTTTTGGTGCATTTAATTTCCTCTAAGCCATCTTTAATAATCACTATGTTTTTATTAAATTCCTAGCCCTAGGACTAACTTTTAGCATTGATTTAAAGAACAAATTACTAATGAAATGTTTTTCCATCATGATTTCATCTTACTTAGATACTGGAAGCTGTCAGAATACCAACATGAAAAATAATTAATCTCAGCCTAAAATTAAGCAGCTGAATTTATCTGCATAAATATAAATTGACATCCTTAATCCCATAGAGAAAATTCTATATTCCAAACCAGATCCTGTCATTTAAGATTGCATTAGTGTTGAAATATGGAGATCCTCTTAACATATGATTTATTTTTAAGGCTTTCACTGAAATTATGGAACTACCACGTCTTTCTTGAATGGATTTAAACTATTTCCTTTGCAGTCAGACTTGAGACTTCCACTAAGATTAGAAACTATAGAGGCTTCTCTGGAATAGCCTTTTTAAAAAGGATAGATAATTTTTCTACTAGAATCTTAGACATTTACCTTCGAAACACCCATATAATTTGAAGTAAAATGCAAGAAAAAAGAACAAATCTATCAATAGGATGAATGATGAAAGGAAACCAGTGGCATAGTCCAGAATGAAAAGTCCATTATATTTGCACAGAGGTTGGTAGTTCAAGCCTTTAAAGACTATATTGGCTAGGGCTTGCTTGTGGCCAATAGAGTAATTTAAGACACTATTATAAAAATATTTTTTTAAAGTATTTTCCGCATTGTAACCTTTGTAACAAAAATCTTGATTTAAGTTGTTCATAATTTATATACATGTAGATACTCTTTAAAAAATGACAAGTGTACAAGCTGCTTTGATGTCTACATCTGTTCCAGCTCATTAAACCAGGGCATAAGTATGAAGTAGGAAAGACCTTAGCTACAACCAGCTGGAAAAAGTATCAATAGTATCACTTTTCTTGAATTTCCATGCATAAGTGTGAATTGATCAGGGAAATATATTCAGTGCATAGAAACAAGGATGGTTTTACTTTGGAACTGCAAATAACACATAGAGTTATCCTCAGTTTTGTAACTGTTTAGTACTATAGCATTGTAATGATATACCCTGGCTGAAATAAAAATGTAAAAGTCCTATTAAACAAGTTTAGAAATCCTGGTAGGAATCTTAGTCATTTGTACATAAGAGAAGAAGTATTTGTGCTCATACCTGAGATGCCAACATAATCTATGCACTGCCAGCTGCCCACGAAGCCAAGCCCTGCAAATCTGGTCCTTCAGCTCTAAGCGTGATTGTTAAATGCAATTGCACCTACTGATGCTCTTCTATTTTTTCTCCATTCCTTGTGGCAGGAAAAGCCTGCTAACCCTGGGAGATGGTGTGAGTAGCTGAAGCAAGATGCCTTTCATTCTGCAAAACATGAGTCTTCTCCAGAATCTCACCCTTCTTACAAAGTTGTGATAGGGCAAGAAGGGCTGCACGACAGAGATGATGTGGAAAATGGGTTTAAGATTCCGCTGAAAGCATTTTGACTGAAACATCAATGTCCGTGTGGCTTTTTTTAAGTGTTAATACGGGGTTTTGTTCGGTTTGACCAGCACTGCACCATCAACAGTTGTCCACAAACATGTTTTCCTCCAGATTAGTTTTGGACCCTTGCTTCAAATTAAAACACCAATGACAATTTTCTAATAGGAGTTTTACAAAGGCTTCATCCAACATGGACTCCACAGACTGTTCTACGGCTCTTGGACTTTTAAACCACCAGCAGCCTTGGGGGAAACTCCAAATGCAGAGGAAGCAGAACAAGGCCCCAGACTAGAGCAGGTCCTAAAGCAAGTGTGTACCCAGCTGTCTGGGCTCAGCTAAACACCGGTGAGGAAATATCAGCAGCACTGGAGTCACAGCTGATGCTGCCTGCAGAAAGATTCCATGTAATCTGACAACCAGTGCAGTTCTTTTGGTAAATGAAACTGCTCAGATGGCTTTTGCTTCAGTCAAGCAAAGAAGCTCTGTGTTTCTCTCTGTCAGTCACCATCACTAGCATATGCAGTCCAAGAGGAAGAGAGCTAACACACAAACCCGCAGCAAGATTTGTTTCCTACTAGTCTCTAACCTGAATGCTGCTTTTTAAAATTATTTAGAAGGTCAGACTTAACAGAAGTGACTGTATTATGCCTATTTATTATGTCTATCTACATATAATATATACTTAGTTTAGGAAACTTAATACTGGTCTGTGCCCTGTAGCCTCTGTTATGAACTGTGTTGGCAGTACTGTCTTGTAAAGTCCCTAAAATGCTGCCTGGTGGGTGCTCTCCAAGCCAAGGGTGAAAAGAGAAGGTAGATCTGGTGTGTGCAGGCTTCTGTATCCAGTTTATGTTTGCCCATATTTCTTTCATTCTCAGCTGATAAGGACTGATGATTTTGAATTCAAAGGAGCCAGTGGGGTTCTTACTTCCTCCTATAATATACAAGCCTTTTGCCACTGAGTTGCAAAAGCTTTTTAGCAGGAAAATTTTGTTTCAGAGAAAATGTTGCCTTTTTCCAGTATGGCATCTGCAGTAAATTAACATAGATGGACTGAGATGTAAAGACCATAACTGGTAAAAAGGTCATGTTTGAAGTTTTTCCAGGCCTTCTGCCAAGTCTAAAAATATTTTCTTGATTTTTATAAAAGTAGCTGGAATCTTAAGCCATTGCTATCTTTTCTGCAAACTAACAACCTGGGAGGCAAATGCTTCTAGCAGGACACACAGAAAGAAAGAAGAAATCACAGCTTAGTGAACTGAGAGAGGTATCCAGCTGTGACCTTGCTAAGGGAAAGACTATGAAAAGGTGTTTTCTTTTATTACATTCCACAGACAAAGAATATATTGTGATTCACTCATTGGTGTACGGCAGGACTTGAACTTTTTCTGGGCTGCGGCAGCCACTGAGGGCTTTGAAGAAGGAACTTAATCCACTAGAGGAGGTGAGGAAAAAGAAGAAATTGTAAGGATTTGCTGCAAGATGCTGAGTCTGAGCTCAGTCACCATCGCAAGTGAGTAGCTATAGGATACATGGGTTGCTGATGGTCAGGGAAAGCAAGATGATATCAGAGTGCCACAAATGCTTAGGAAGGTGAGGAAAAAAGGGATTAGGAAGTGAGAATGGGAGCTGGGGAATTTATGGAGCAGATGCCTCCATAGTTCCAGCACTCTTTCTGTGCTATCATTGTACTCGTGAGCTGAGACAGCCCTGGAAAATGCTGTGGTGGGTGCTGGGTCAGTCAGGACATCAGGACTGCCGTGCGCTCAGGTATGAGTCCCCTGCTCCTCTGCCCACACAACAGCAGGGTGGAAAGCAGACCTTCTGATAGCAAGTAGCTCCATCATTAGGGAAGTGACTCCGTTTGGGGTCAGGATCCTCTCCACAGGCAGCATGGCAGCCACTTTGCTGCCATTTGCAAACTTAATTTCTTGTCTGCTTGGTTGGCTGCTCCCTAATGAAGTCATTTTTATTGCTTTCTAAACATTTTTACTTGCTCTAATAAACATCCACACTGGCAGATAAGTACTGGGGAAACATAACAGGAAGACTCATCCAAACTTTCAGTAGATCTGAAAATTACATAAAGCAGCAGGCTGTTGCCAGTTGGCATGGACATGACAACGTAATGCAGCATCACATTTCCTCACGCTATTTCCCTGGGCAATGCTGCTTGCCACACGACGCTCCAGCACACAAAGTGCTTTCAATCCCTACCTCTTTTGGACTGCTCCCAATAATGACAGATGAGCTTCTGAGTCGCCTGTGCCAGGCCTGCAAACTAATGGTGTCCTACACCCACTCTGATGATAGCTCTTCATATTATGCTTGCAAATGTTGTGCCATTTACCTCCTACCCCCCTATCTCAAAGAACGCTGGGCATTCTGGCACCTAACCTCGCTTATGGACTGTACCATTTTGCTTTCAATTTGTCTAATACGGGTTCCATTTCCACTGAGCAAAAAAGCTCAGTGCACGACTGAGCCTACTCCTACCAGGTGCTCTCATAGCAGGGAATGGCCTCCTAAGCCAGCATAGTTGAGGGCACCCTGAACTCTCCTGAAATAAGAGCAGGTGCCCATATTTTTTACAGAGGAAAAGATGCTTTCATATTCAAATAGATATGGGTCATATTACTCTCTATTACCACGCAAATGATAAGGTGCCCCATGGTGGTGTTCACAAAGAATATGTCTATATTCTTTGTCCAAATTAGATGTGCCCAGAAACATTCCCAGGTACTGTGGCCAACTGGCACTGAGTAGCTTACATCTAGGCTAATAAATTGTCTCATGCTTCAAAACAGGGTTGCTGCATGCAAACCACCTACGCCACTCTGACTGTGCCCAGGAATTAGTCACAAAGTGTGTTAGCTGCCACGGGCCAGGCAGGCGCCGTGGAACAGTCCAACAGCTTCCTAGGATAGGGATATGTTCAGCCAGCTTGAGTCCACTAGCATAGAAACGGCCAGATCTGCCTTCCTGGTCAACCAAACCCATCTCAGTGGTTCAACATTATTCTTTCCTATTGGCATGTTTGCAGGGTCTCTAGAGCACAAAAGAGAACATATGATTTCTATCATACATCTCTATGGAGAGAATCATTTAAGAATGCTGTTAATGACACTCTGAAACTCTCTTCTACTACAGCCCAGTATCTCTGCAGAGGTGATAGCAACATTGACCGTTTTGCAGACATCGCGCACCCATTATAACCTCACAGATTCCCACCACAACTATATCAGCTATAATCTGGTTGGCATCAGTCTCATCCCTCGCTAGCTTCTAACAGAATACCCACCTGTCAGATCTTGACTGCAATCTATCTGGGCTGGTACTGCCTTCTCTGCACAGCTCCATGAAGGTAATGATAACACTCTGTGTGCAGATGCTCTTCAGACAGGACATCTCATCTCGGATCTGCACTGCAGTGTGGACAAAAAACAGAGTAGTGTTAACTGCAAAATATGAAGACAGAAGATGCAAGAAGTGGAAATTCCTCAGTCTTAAGACTCATCTTCTTTGATACTTCCATTACTGAAAATGTACAATAAAATAAAAGGCTATATATTTGATAATAAATAGCTCTGTAAATTAGGACAGCATTAGTACAAGTAAACATTTGCATGCTAGCAAATACAAGTAGGTTGGAAATTAGGAAATATTTCTGTTTTCTAAAAGTATTTTCTGGAACAGCCATTTAAGCATGCTAAAAAGGGTATAAGACAAGACTTTTTAAGGTGATGTGCATTAAATTCTTGAGAAGAATTGTATGCCATGTTTGCCTGTTAGGGCAGGGAACAGAGCCCAGCTGCAATCTTTTCTTTTTACAGGGAGAGAGCATATGGGCCCGTTCCCCCACACTGGCAAGCACAGACCATGCGCAGAGGCTGCAGCCTTCATTAGCTGTCTCCATTCTCTCTGTTCAATGTTCTCCAGGACATGGCCTACCTCAACTGCTTTGTCCTCTAAGAATTTTATCCCACACTTTGTTATATGTTAAACAAAGTTTCATATCCCTTATTTGAATCTTTTTTTGTGTGTGTATTAGCTATGCAGACTGAAAACAAATTTCCTGCACTTTATAATTAAAGCCAGGGCTGGTAATTGCTGCAAGTGTAGATGTGAAGGGATGGTATGGTTAAAGCTCACTAGTTCACAAGGCTAAAAAGCAAAAGTAAAGATTTAGACAAGTTGTGCAGATTGTAACACTCACCTCAAGTGCCAAAATATGCCCCCTAAAACCTGAATTGCCTGGTCTGGGTCACCAGTGTGGATGTGAATGACTGGGTATGTTCAGTGCTATGGCTCTTGAAGGTGGTTTGTCTAACCTGGACACCAGGATTGGGTAGGTCCTGCACTAGGTTCATGGTCACTCAAATGGGGCTGCTGGCGCTCATGCTGATTCTGCCGTGTGGCAGAAGAAGTGCAAGAAAGGCAAATGAGAGAAATGCCTATCCCGGTGGTCATTTCTTCCCATCAGAGAGACTGAATATTTCTGGAGGCATAATTAAAAATACCACAAAGCTGGTGGAGCCCTGAGGCTTGTCAGTATGAAGTGAAGCATCGTTAATTGATACAAATTGTTTGTTAAAAAGTGACTCATTTGTCACGGCTCGCACAGTGCCTTGGATGAAGAAAATCCTTCAAGACGGAGTAAAGCCACGTGCTGTCTTTGTGGAGGAGTCTTTGGCACAAGCTGCACATACGCTTTCGAGCAAAGCTCGATGTCTGCCAGAGCAAGACTTTTAGCATTCACTTTGCGGCACGAGTAAGTACGAATCTTAAATGAGCAACCATAGCAGTTGGCAGCGATGCCAATTCTGGCTGTGAGGGAGGCAAGGAGCTCCAGCGATAGAATCGGCACTGGATTTACTGAAGTGCTCAGCTATAGAGAGCAATAGTTGCCTTTTCGGAGTGTGATATCCAAAGTGGTTGTGCAAGAGAAGGGAGGGAGCCCTATCCTCAAGGACAATGCTGAACTGGTAGGATGAAGACATCAGGGTCAATGATAGTGTCCAGGTTCAGCCTCAGACCTGGCATCACCAGACAGACAGACAGGTCACAGGTTCCCAACGGAGCTGTTTTTGCTGCAATCAGATGCAGACAATGCAGGCGTGGAGCACTGCTGCAGACTGCAGAGCAGGAAGGGGCCACAGAGCCCGTGGTGCTGGCAGGCAGAGCCCCAAAAGCCATCAGCACTACCGCTTTCCTGCGGAAGGTTGCACCTCCTGCCCAAGGGAGAAGTCCTGTTTCTAGAACAGGGAAGCAGCAGCAGTTTATTTCAGCACTTTTTGACACAGTTTTGTTATTTCCTCTCTCTAGGGCACTGTTTCCCTGCAGTCTGGTTTCACAAGAGTGAAGAGTGGCGAGAAGGGGCTTAGAAGTGCAGTGACACAGGGTAACACAGCTTCGGCAGTGTGGAATGTTGCAATCCAAAACAATGGTGCTCCAGAGATAATAACATAAAAATAAACATGCTGCAAAGAGGTGAGACAAGTACTTGCTAAGTAAAGAGGAATAGAGGTTAGAGGCCAGCTTGGGAATTCACTCACTGGGCTTTAGCAGAAGACGTGAAAGATTTGGATGCAGTCAGCTCAAAGAGCACTAGCTGTGGGTGTCTATTCACAGGACATATTCACCTCACTCTGTCCTCAGTGTGAGAGGCAAATCTGATGCTGAATACCTCAAATTTCCTCCTTTGCTCCAGCTCCAACTAACTCATTTGACAGTTAGATATGCGTCCCGTAGAACATTACTAATGAGCAATCTTTTATGATTTTTGTGCTGTACCTGACATGTTTTGCACATGACTCAAGTCTTGAATCTTTCTTCCTGCAGTCAGTTTTATGTTTTGCAACTATGGGTAATTTTTTTACAATTGCTGTGCGCCTGATTAATCACTTCTATTGGAAGCATAAAATTTTATTTTTTTAAAATATCTCCAAGCGCCTAAAAGTTGTGAACTAATGTAAAACTGAATATTTTAAAGTTTCTCTTGACTGTATGCAAAGATATGATTTTACTGTATGCAAGCTACTCCTAGTGGAAGTTTTGTAATCAACTTAAAGAAGAGCAAGAACAGGCAGTTACTTGGCCCTCTGCTCTCTTATTGCCAGGTTGTCCCAGTCGCGGTCTTCCATGCACTTTTTACTACGCCAAAAAATGTGCTGCTGCCCTTCTTTGGCTGCTAGAATGATTTCCAGAGTGTATTTCCCCAGCAACAGTTCTCTATGCAGCAGTTGTGTCTTTTTCTGCCTACTAGGCTTTGGCAACCTGATTAGCTAACTCTGGAGAGTGAGAAAGAGTAATATGACTAAGGGCACCATGTCACGTGCCAATTTCTCAGTTGCAGGGCTGTCTCAGGCAGTTCCCCTCTCAGTTTTAGCTGCTTGTTCTGTCCTCCTCACTGTCCCTGCAGCAGTGCTGCCACAGCACAGGTAGAGCAGGTGGCTGGGCTGAGGAACCGATTAGAACTAAAAATAACCATTTTAATGTGACCATTTCTGCCAGATCAGCTCATGCAGTCCTGCAGACAACTTGCCAACAAGACCACGGCCACTTTTGCAATCAGAGCAAATCAACGCATGCCCAACCTGCCGTCATGAGAAGTTGTTCCCCTCAGGACCCAGCCATGCCATTGTGTTTCTCAGATTTGTGCTTTGATAGTTATAGGAAGTCAGAAATACTGTGTAAGGGCTCGATATATTCACTTCATCATGTGTGAAGAAGGTCAAGCTACCATTACTGATCTGAAAGAATCTGAAAGAATATGTGAAGATAAAACTTGTTTCTGCCTATAGATGCTTTGTATTTTTGTAAATTGAGATAGTGGTTTGGAGTTTAATTGAACTTACCAGTTAGTCTTTATGAGTGAAATACAAATTATCAGAGCAATCATTAATGTAACTGAGAGAAGGAAAATATTACAGCTACCAAAACGCATGTTGTAATTACTACTGTTATCTCAGTGTTTCATATTAAAGGTTCTCTGTTCTGAATGCTATTAATGAATATTGATTTGGAGAACAGAAAAAGAACTTCTCAATATTAAAAGCAGTTTAGCTTTATTTAAACCGAGACAGTTCCTTTTTTTTTCTGCCTTGGCTGTATCTCTAGACCCCCATCTAACAGCAGCTGTGATTTATTTTTAGCTTTTCTTCTTTGCATATTTAAAAGGGTGTTTCCGTATGGTGTGAAGCATAAGCTAGTATAGCAATTAACTGGCAAAAAGAAAGAGCTTTACTATTCCAAACAACTCTTAAATTAATTTCTGGTATAAATCAAAGACAACTACACAAAGTGAATAGTATGCTTCTAGTATATATGCATAACAGATTTTTCCATTTTAGGGACTTGGTATAGTATGCACATTGATTTCAAAATAAGACATGTAGCAGTGAGTTTTAATGCCTAGAACACCACAAGACTGGCTGAAGTGTTGTAGAGTTGCCTTTTTAATTCATATTGTATAAATTCAATATTGAATAAATACTCACTAATCAGCAATATCCTTTCAGAAGCACTACTATGTATGTCTAATGGAGCATGATCCAAAGGCTACATTTGCATCTAAATACAATGATCCATGCAGAAAATGTCTGGCTTTTATTTATAAATTACAATGAGCTTGTCTTTTTCTCCTAGAATGGCTCCCTATAAAGAAAAGGAAGCTCCATCTTCCAAAGGATGATGAGCAACTGATTTCATATTGTTTGGTTAAGGTACAATGATCTTGCCAGTCAAGGCAGCTTACACATCAGGAATTATAAAACTGTGACTATATAAATGGGTTTGCTATATCCTTTTTAACTAGTCAAACAGTCTTTAATAAATAAATGATGCGGGTAGAGAGAAAAATCATTTTAAATTGCATCTTAATTACGAATTAGATTAACAAGTATTCATAAAGAAATAATGAATTTCAGGATCTTCTTTGATTTTCTGTTTTCTAATTCTAAACAAATCTCTGGAGGGTTTTTTTTTCCGGAGTTTTTTTTTGTCCTAAGAGACAATAGGGATCTTCACTAGAGAGGATCCTGTTTTAGCATTCGTGCATATTAGAACTGTAATGATATAAATCAGTGTATTATTTTCCTTAAATATAAATAATAAAATATTCCTGGATTTTCTCTGTTCAGTGCAGTGTTCTTTCAGAAACAAGCCAGTTTGTTTCTGACCTCTATGTCCTCATCAGCAGTGATGAGGAGGAAGGGCTGGGGAAGAGCCTTCACTGTTCTGTTTTGGTGATTTATGCTGGTTTGCAAGGCAGGCACTTTAAATGAGCTGAAGCATCTTCTCAAGACCAAGATCACCCTAGGTCTGCTTCAAGCCTTCCCAGAAAGGCACTCTATCTACCCAATGAAAGAAACAGCAGTGCCACCTGCAGAGAGAGCTCCAGCCAGACACAAAGATCTGCTCATCCTGTGGCTCTGTTTCCACCCAAGTGCCCTGAGCCTGTAGATGTTGCTTCCACGAGCCTGTAGATGTTGCTTCCACTTGGCCCCTTTCCAACTGGATTAGATGTACCCAGCAGGTACAAGCTGTCCCCGGCTGTCCCCAGCTAGAGCCCCTTTCTAGCTCATAAGGAGACTGAAAATCTAGCTGCCCACACTACAAATTAGAATGTTTGTGAGCCATCCTGGAAAACACTGTTTTAAAACAATTTCCTATCATCATAGCAAATTGCTGGGCCCTGTGACAGTCTAACCCCTCTTCATCCTGCAGAGCCACTCCTTCTTTCCCCAGCACCTTTTAAATGTGTCTGCATTGCAGTCACTGTGCATACGAGCATTGCCAGGCTGGGTTAAGCTTGCTCAATTACTGCTGAACTGCTGTAGCAGCATAAAGTCCCGCTCCAAATTCTGCTTCAGCAGAAATATGTGTTGCTTTGTTTTCAAACTATCTAGAGTACAATTAGTCCAAACTGGATAAAATGACAGTCCATAGGTCAGCCAATGGGCTGGCTGCCAAAAGAAGTGAGTAGCCAGAAATTCTGAGAATCAGGCATTTATTTAGATGCATAAATTCAGACACCCACTTCTAGAAAAATTTGCCATCCTGTTTTTGTGTATGTCTGCTTCTGAAAAGGTAACAATTGTATTTGGTAATTATATTCCCAAGGGAAAAAAGAAAGGAAAAAAAAAAACCTCTAGATTTCTGATACCTCCATTCAAATGGATATTTTTAAATGAAACAAAACTTACTAATCTTTCACTTCTCAGTGGTCAGCACTTTGCAGTGTCCAACTTAAAGGATAAAACACGCAAATTTGTACAGTTTTTCAAGGGCTTATTCTTCATGATTGGTTGAAAGGCCAGGACACTAAATCTGTGTTTATTCCTGGCCATTTTGACATCCAGGCCATTTTACTCTCTGAGATGCTTCTCTAACAGAGGCAGGAATGGGAGAAACTTGAGAGAGGGAAGCAGGAATTGCTAATACCCACGGCCTGGACAAGTTTTGTCAAGATTAGAAGAGCCTGGAGCCAAACTTCTGTGCTCTGGCTGCAGTACTGGAGACTTCCCTCATGACAGCAAAATGACTCCAAATTCATGGTAGTCCAAATTCAGTAGAAAATCAGGTTCCTATATACTGCTCCACCTCTCTGACAGGTTTACTAGGAGTGGTAATCCCTCCACTAAAACTTCCCACAGCTGTAGCCCTGTTGTAGGATGTACGACGGATGGAGTGACTGTGCAGCCTCCATCCGCACTGCATTGCTGTCTGCACTTGTGTACACAAACCACTTTGTGTGAAGAACTTGCCCTCCATCGCTCTTTCTCATCTCATGTGGCCTTTAGAGAAGTGGACTCACAGAAGTGACCACTGCTTATGACAGTTTGAAAGGGCCATTGCTTTCTTTATCTGTGTGTGTGTGTGAAAATGAAATGTTCAGGACCTGATGAGGCCTTGGGGGAGGATGTCCAGAGCACAGTGAACAGGAGGGTTTGGAGAACGGAGGGAGCTGAATTCCCACAGCCCTTATCCAGCCAGAGCTTCCCACACACTGCTTATGGTAGTGGTGCTAACACCACTGCTGCTGTCTACTGATGTACTTGCTAGGGATATGGACTGTTAGAAGAGCTTTCATTGTTCATTCATAAATGATTAATTGTTTACATGGCCATCAAATTGCCCTCTGAGGGTATGATGGGAAAATAAGTCCCAATGATGAAGTATACTGTCAAAAAATGTTCTCATGTAGTTTTAATTACGTAGGGTGTTAGGCATAAACTCCACTCCAGAAGCCTATTATTCCCCACATATTTTATAGTGGGTCTAGATGTACACATAAAATTAAACGATTTGAAATGGAATATGCTGTTTTGACAGCCAGCTTTTGTTAAGGACTGTGCTTTTCTCATTAAAGCAGGGAGCACAGTCGAAGTAATTTATGAATGATGGCTAGAACACAGTATTGAATAGCAATGTGTAGTGTATGGCACATTCTGAAAATAAAAAGATTTTTTTGATCATCCCTTTGC
>JAUBOD010000971.1:5814933-5831527 GCA_032353885.1 Nothura maculosa | reverse complement strand
TGTTTCTCCATGGCTCTGAGAGGCTCTCCAGCCCCTGCCAAGTGAATGGGCTTTTGTCAAGGCTTGGCAGGTGGCACCAAGACCATCGGGTTTCAGGAGAATGGAGAACATTCCATCTATTGCCCCAACACACAAATGGAGGCAGAAGAAGCTTTTAGCAATGTTCTGCCCTACGCCGCAGGAGACTACTGTGGATAACATGGTGGAGAGGGCAAGGGAGCAAAGGAGGAAACGGATTCCACAACCTAAAGACTGCAAAATCTGCAATTTAAGAGGGGCTCAAAGATACCACCAAATATCCTATATTCTACGATGGCTACAGCCAAAGTGGGGCAACTGGCCCCTCTAACATTTGGAAGTGAGGAAATGCTTCCCATCAAGCATTCTAACTGGATCAATAATTCTGCTTATTTTCTTCTATACATGCTGCTTAGGAAGAAACAGTAACAGACACTTTCATGAGTTTATATTGCATAGGAATGTATGGTTGTATCTGCCAACAGTTTAAATGGGCTTCAGAAAATTGAGGATTAAATGTCTTTCCTAACATTAACACTGCATTAAATCAAAAGCTTTGCTCTCCCTGAATTTCAAATAGATTTGGCTATATGACTGAACAGATATCCTTTGAAATAGAAAGGCCTTTTTATAAAAATGGACATATTCCGTGAGTTTGCCTGGGGCACGTTTCTTTCCACACAATTTGAAAAAGGTTGTCAAAGAAAGTGGAGAATCTTTCATCTAACTTATTTTAAAACACATGTATTAAAATTTTTGCATTTCAAATTATGACTTAATTTTATTCAGTCTGAAATTTTCCTCTGTGTAATGGATTTTGTTTGTTTCTCATTTCAGATACATCCCTGTCTTGGGGCACCTGAAGTACGCATTTAGCTCAGAATTAATCTCTGCTGTTTAATTATGATGGCTGCATTAAAAATGAACTTCAAGGTTATTTGTGAAATCCTTTTGTCTTATTTGTACGACACCATCAGAGAGAGGTGATACATGTGGCCCTAGAAATCACTCCTGAGGTCTGAAATACATTTTTTCAGGTCTTCTAGATCACTCTTCTGGTTGCATAACAAGTCAGCATCCAGAGAGGTCCTCAGAAAGGCCAACACTTTAGGCTCTAATCTCTCTGATTTGCTCCTCAATGCTGTTGGACGTGAAGAGTGAAGTGTTTGCCACTCGGACTGGTCCCTGGCCCAGGATTCCTGCTGTCAAAGCAGCTCTCCCAGACCTGGGCAGTGAGCGGGATGAGAATATGGGCCCCGCTGTGGCCTGCTGAGCTGCGGATGGGGCAGCCCAGCCTTGTGTGGCAGCCTCCGCTCTGTGAGAGGAGCAGCTTCCACCTTGAGAAATTAACCCGCCTCATGCCCCACTGCAACAGTGACTTCCCAGACTCTTCCTGCCCACTGTGGCTTTCTGGGGCCCGCTGTGAGCAATAACTCATCACGCCTTGCCTGGAGGCAGACGCAGGTTTTCAGCCTTCACAAGAACCAACTCTTTCCCTACAACAGAATGGTAATGCTGCTGCTTCGACTTTCAATATTTTTTCTTTTTTTTGCAAAAAGCTATTTTTGAGCATTAATGGCCACAATATGTTCAGGTTCATTACACATGGCAGGTGGGCTATTAATTGAAATGTGCATTAGTGAATTCAGAAAATCCTTTTTACTCAGTTCCTCAGGCAGGTTTTGATTTGCTTCCAAATGCTTGCTCCATGTTCTGGCTAAGCAATTGTAATGGGCTCTTCTACAGTAGCAGTTTGGTGGGTTTCTGGTTTTTTTTTAATGTTTTTTTTTAATAGTTATCACAGCTTTTTCACTTATGATGCAATAGCATCTCTGTATTTAACATTAGGAAACTGGTCCTTTAATTCAGCAAAGCTAGGTGTGTGTCTCAAACTTTACTGCAGCAAACTGAAGTTATGCAGTTAACCACATTTTTGATACAGGAGTGGGAAGCCAGGTGGAGAAAGTAATTTGCAGATTCAAGTGTGAGGCTTGTACCTGTCACTAGGCATCTGGCTGCCACTCTAGTAATTACTTTAAAACAGGTTTTGGTCAAACTCGGCTGCTATCCTGTTTCTCCTAGAAAATGTACACTATGCTCCCACATGTTCTTGAATGGCAGTTTCAAAATTATTGATGGAGAACATTATCACAGCAGTCCTAAAGATTTTGTATAAGCTAATTATACACAGCAAAACATCAAAAGAAAAAATAGTATTAAAAATAGCTTGTAATTCTCAAAGTAAAGCGTCATTACTTTTACTAGCGACTGAGTAAGTCAGACACAGGTTTCTCAAATTCTGGAAAAATTGATTTTGACATGATTTGGTAAACCAAATATTCTCTCAATCAGTGTTAGATAGACACTTTCTTTCTTTTTCCTTAATCACCAACTGCAGTCACTGTTGTTGAGGATTCATTAGCACAACTTCTCTGGGTCTCTATCAACATAGTCAACATAAAAGTCTGAAATATGAAGTCAGTTGAAGGGTGCCAGTGTGTCCCTTACTCCCATTCAGGCTATTCTCAAAGCTAAAAATAAGTAAAGCATCAGAAACAGCAGATTTGGCCAGTGTGAAATAAGGTATGAAGGACAATCAATTGCTCCTGAATATCAATGTTGAAGTCCTGTCAGCTAAAATACTGCCATGCTCACCATCTCACTCTGTCTAGAAATAGACTGTTGGATTGTGTCACCAAAATCAATAAGCCTAAAAATCCCACATCTCTTGATGACAAGATTCCTGAGTGGAAATGCGTCTCTATGGACATGTACCGTAACCCTTGCTCCAAGCTCCTGCACAGAAATGACAGCAGAGTGGGGACACGGAGACATCAGAGCCTTGTCAAGTGACAGAGAAGTCCTGGACAGACTCTTGGAGCTCACCCTGCAGATGGGGAATACTCTGCTGATTTCCTAAGTGTGATCTCAGGTCCAGACACCGCTTTGCAGCTACTTAGCTCTTTTCCTTGTGTGTTTTGTTTTTCCTTGTGCGTTTGAGTGTTTTTCACTGAAGAAAAGAGAAACCTCTTACCAAATGGGCTGCCTTGATGCTAGGATCAATGAGGAATGGCTGTGTTGGTCTAATAAATTTCTCCCCTTTGGAGGAAACTCAGACCTAATGATTGTGCCTGGAAAATTGCTTAGTTATCCGCAAAGTCGCAGCATTAGCCAGGGCCCAGAGCTAACAGTCACCATTTCAGGTAAATTGGCTGCGCTAGCAGCCATGTCTTTGACAGAGCTATTTTACACCCCTTGAGCTTAATGCAATTTGTTACCCATTTAAGAGATGCAGCACAGAGTCAGCCAGGCTCTCTCAGAAATCAGGGGGGTTGTAAGGAAGTTCTGCTTGATTATTTAAGCTGTCCCCTGGCTGGTGGCATTTTCTTTGTGACATCCTCCAGTGCTTTCCTATCACTCCTTTGCACATGCCCTCTGTATCCATGATGGCTTGTTTTCCGGAATTGAGGATATCCTCAGGTTCCTTGGCTCCTAAAGGTACTGGGGCTGCTCAGACCTTTAGAAAACCAGGCCAACAATTCAGATATAGAGGGGTAATTGCTATCCTCATGGACAAATCAGAGCAATTTCATGATACGCTCTGTTTGGTAATTACAAAGTCCACATTAGGTGAAGATAGTGGATGAGAGGCAAGGAGTAGGGCAGATCTGGGTAAAGAAAGAACACACGTCAGCCTATTCAGGACATTTCTTATAGAAGTGAATATAGCCATGGGCTGGAAGTGGCTCTAATCTAGACAGCGGAGAATGGATTTGAGCAAGGAGGAGTCTACGC
Organism: Nothura maculosa; assembly: GCA_032353885.1. Taxonomy (NCBI): domain Eukaryota; kingdom Metazoa; phylum Chordata; class Aves; order Tinamiformes; family Tinamidae; genus Nothura; species Nothura maculosa. Next base: position 5,827,714 of record JAUBOD010000971.1, on the reverse strand, counting down.
CCTGTCTTAAGACATCATATCACATGAAGTAGCACTGATATGGGCCACTGGAAGGGCTCCTTTAAAATCACACTGCTTCATCTCCAATAGTTACCTACAGCAGATTCACATTTATGTAGCTTAAATTTGCATCCTCTTTACAATACATATGCCTCTACTATATACATATAACAACCAAAGGAAATATCTCAATGTATCTTCAGAAGACATATTGGTTACGGGAACAAAGAGAAGAGCCCTGCAGGCTGCAAGCTCAGTTCTCCCTGTTTCTTAAACTTCTTTAACAAATGTTTCCCCATGAACAAGAAATGTGAAATTAAGACCACGATAATATTATTACATAAAATGGGAATATTCATTATATTAATATAAGGACTGCAGGAAACCACAAAGCAGCCTGCTTCTGCAGTGCTTCACTTAACACTCTTGGGTTAACACCTGTCCATTGGCCCTCCACGCTGTGAACTGTGAGCAGTAAAGTGCATCTAGTGGCTGACTCCAGCCGTCAGGGGGAAGTCTTGTTCCCTTTACACCCTTCCTCCCTTCCCAAGCCCAGGCCTGCTCCCAGCACTGAGTCCTATCTTCCTTCTCTCTATTGCTAGATCTGGAGCTGAGGTGATTTACTTGGGAGCTGATTCAGCTTACAGATCTAGCATAAAACTAGGCTTTTTTTTTCCTGGGCTATGTTTCTGCTTGGTTAGTGAACAGAACCAGATTTAGTCCCAGATACGGGAGTGGGTGCTGCCCTGCCCCTCTTCCTGCCCCACTGCTCACTGCCTGCTGCAACCCATCCAAAATGTCCAAAGACAGATTCAGGTCAGAGCTAAGGTTTGTTACCCAGCTGTGGCATAGGTACAATGCAGGAGAGGGGAGAGGCTCGACAAGTGCTGGAGCCACCTCAGCTTGTGCAAGCAGAGGATGCAGCACGCTTCCCACTGCATCCTGCTGCTGTGCTCTCAACATGCGATGTGTCCAGGGCAGTGGCCTGGCCTGGTCAGCTGCTACGCTCAAGCTGCAGCTGCTCCTGCGCTAGGCTGCGCCAGGCCTCCCAACACCAGCCTCTAAGGCTAAAGGTTAAACCAGGTACTTGAGTTTCCTCGGTTTGTGAATAGGGAAAAAAAAACACTGAAGCATCTGGAGATGCAAACTGGGTCACTGCCACATATCCATTATTTGTGTATGGTGTAGCTATGGTTTTAACTGTGGTGTCATAGCTGCTGTAATTTAGGCTTGTTATTGCTTCATACATTCTTCCTTTCCTGTTTCCTTATGCTATTTTTATTGTCTTTTGGGTGCACTTTGGCCCATGCTGAACTGTACAGCCCTGTGGCAGAGTCCACGTCATTCCTGCATGGATGCAACGCCATGCATGACGGAGCTCTTGAAATGACGGGGCCTGTGGGAGCCCCTCTTCACAGGAGTGAAGAACTTCTCGTGCAGTGCAGAAGTAAACACTTCTAAGAGTGCCTAATTGCTCCTCCCTTCATGAAGGACTTTACCTCCTCCTCTTGCCCATGCACTTCCTATATGAGTACCGGTTATACCAAAAGCATAAACTGCTTTCTATACCCTTTCTATATCTCATGTAGGGACTCTTGTTCAACAGCTATGGCTTTTGATTTGGCTTATGTTGCTGGAAGGGTTTTAAACTAGTTAAATCCATATAAACCGAATAGCTGAAGGACTGGGGGTGTCCACAGTGGGCTACAGAAGTGTAGAATTTCTACTGTTTTCAGGATACTGGCAAGTCTTAGGCGTGCCTAACAAGGCTACAGCAAAGTGGCTTTTTGCTGATGACATTATGCTGTGCCAACAGATAGAGCTGAAGCACCTTAAATATTTGAATATTCCCAGTTTCCAGTTGTTCCGACCTCTCCTTCACTGTTAGTCCCCCAAATTTCCCACTAATTAAAGCAGAGTATTGCAACCACATTATCATACTTTGCACTGAAAATACTACAAAATGACTATGATGGCCAACCAGGGCTTCATGGCACCTCCATGATCTTTGAGCTGAGTTTGGGAGTGACCCATTGGTCTGGCATGACAGAGGACTGAACTAGAACAAAAGCGCTTAACCAAGTAGCTGATTTAAAGAATAAATATGCACAAATTTAATTGCCTTGGAGAGCCCATTTGGATGGGAAAGAGTTAAAGGCATTCAGATACTTGGATTCATCGCAGATGCACCATGTGGGATAGGGATGCAGATGTTAATGCTTCACAAAGAGTGAAACATTCACTAATGGAAGGATTAGATGGGAATTCTATGCAAGACAGACAGGCAAAGGAAACTAGAGAACAAAGTCTAAAATACCATCATTAAGCTACAATGAGCTGCGTAGTGGAGTGGCCTGCAAGGAGCAGAGAAGAAACACTACACCAGACTGCTGGAATGACAATAATCAGCTGGATCCCATCCGAGCTGACATTCTACATAACTGAATAACATGCATTTCTTTGCAGCAGGCTTGCAGACAACAGAGATGGGCAACATACTGCAAGATTAGACATGGACCATGTTGCCTAGTGAGTAAAGGCGGCTCAGGGAAGATGAAAACAAATCAACAAAAGATCCCAACGGCCAGAAAGGCTGAAAGATGATGGGAAGGATCAGCTCTGAGCACAGATTTGGATGGATATGCATGGAAGCAATAAACTGAGCTATAATCTTGCCGAAGATTAGGCAGAGTTGAAAATGATGTTGGGACTGGTGTACCAGGTTTAAAACAAGACACAGGAAAACAAAATACAGAGCAAGGGTAAGTCCTTATTCCATGAGTGTGGAACTCAAATTCAGGCTCAGACCTTGAGCCAGCTGCATAGGTGACACATACTTTACTGTAAGAGCAAATATAGCCTTGAATTTGTACTGAGGAAAGTTAATAGCAAACTCACTGGGTGTTATTTCAGTCCTTGCAGGCGGGTTGAAACTTACAGCAATTGTGCAATTTCAAAAAAAAAAAAAAAATCCCCAGAGATCTATGCCAGGCATTTTGCCTTTGCAGCCTTTGCTGCCTCTGCTCTTGCGGTACTTCTCACTCGGATAGTCCATGCTGTGAAAAATGGTTATTTCCTCCACTGAAAGCCCTCGTTACAACATTTAAAAAAGCCTCCAATAGCTATCCTGGGGTTCCTTTTGTCGTAATATCTGTCCTTAGTAGTCACGTTCATTTAAGAAGAGGTAAGACCAAAAAAAAAAAAAAACAAAAAAAAAAAAAAAAAAAAAAAAAAAAAGAAAGAAAGAGGGGATTAAAAAAGAAAAAAAAGGGAGGATTTTCCTCATTTTGCAGCCTGGCCGCGAGGCGCACTGCAGCTCGCCCAGCCCGCGGGGGCGCGCAGCCCATGGGCCAGCACCAGCACTAGCAGCGCGCAGCGCAGCGCAGCTCCCAGCTCCGCAGCGCCCGCGCATCCGCAGAGCCGCCGGGCACCCCCGCGCAGCGCTGCGCGGCCGCGGGCGCCCCCAGCCCCGGCACAAAGGCGCTGCGCGGGTGACTGCGCGGGTCTCCGCGCGGCGCCCCCGCCCCTCGCCCGCAGCGCGGCAGCTCCGCGCGGCTCGGTGCGCACATGCGCAGTGCGGCGCCGCCGCGCTCCGCGGGCCGCGCTGCCGCCTCCGCCCCCTGAGGAGGGAGGCGGCGGGGGCAGCGCCGCAACTTGCGGCGGCTGCTGCTGCAGCTCCCGCTGCTGCTCCTGGTGCTGCTGCTCCCGCTGCTGCTGCTCCCGCTGCTGCTGTTGCTCCCGCGCCGCGGCGGGCTGCGCTGCGCTGCGCTCCGCGGGAGGGCGCGCACCGGGCAGCCGCAGCATCCCCGGACGGCGCCTCCGCGCCGGGGGCTCCGCGGTGAGTTGGGGGCGGCGCGCGAAGTTGGTGGCGCGGGGTGTGCGTTGTGGTGCTCTGTGTATGCGTACCTACATATGGACATATGTATGTGTATGTATGTGCACTGCACTTGCCCCCCGCCGCGGGCGCGCAGCGCTGCGGGGCGACGAGGGAGGGCGCAGCCCGGCGGCCATTTGACCATTTCAGCAATTTTTAATTTTTTTTTTTTTTTGGAGGGAGGATGTGGGGGAAATGTATCCCCCTCAGGTGCGGGCAAGGATCTGGCCCCGCTCCCAAATTGCGTCGCGTGGCGGCTCCGCTTTCCCTCCGCGCGGCTCGGGGCTCCTCGAGAGGAAGGGATGTGCGGCGGGAAGAGCGGGGTCTGCTTCCCAGAGCGGCAAAGGGGCTGCGGGCGCGGAGCATCTGCTTGCGGAGCGCCCCTTGGAGCACTTATTGCTCTTAGTGCTTCCAAGATTAAAAAAAAAAAAAAAAAGACAAACTGTCACGGCAAAAAGTTGTGCAGCGAGAATGTTGCGTACGCTAATGGACCCAATTATCGGAATAAACAAATGTGGTGATTTATAGGTGTCAGAGCTATAATGCTTTGAATGATGGAGCTCTTTAACCTTCCTTTCTAATCTGTCCCTCTGAGAATCAGGTTTAAGCAGAGAAATATATCATCTGTGGTGCTGAATACTTGAGTTGATTACAGTTGTAAAAGGAATGGGCTTAGAAATAATACTGAGCCATTAAGCAACAAATGCAAAAGAGAGAAAGAGCAAAGAGAATTTTGGCAGGAAAGATTTTTTTTCCCCTTTGCAGCAGCTTTGCTTCATTAACTTTTATCCAGACTATCTCATTTTATTAAATTAAACTTCAAACAAAATAAGGGTTTTCTATGTGAAACCAGCAGCTAATCCTCCTTAGTCCTGTTGAAGTCTGCCTCTGTTGCAGTTAAATGATGCTTTGAGCGGTGCCTGCTAAGAGAATTTGCAGAAGCAAACACAGCTCGAGATTCCCAGTATGGAAATGCCAGTACTTGGTTACTGTGACTGTATTGTGGATTCTCATAGAGAATACAGAAACAGAAAATAAGAACTCGAAGAGGTTTTATTTTACATTTTTATCCAGATAGATATAGTTATATGTGAAATGTACAGCTTTATTATAGCAAAGTGGCCTGCTCTTACTGGGAAAATGATTACTTAGTTCCTTTAGCAGGGGCCAAATATTACTGCCTGTGGAGCATCTCCTGTCAGGACTGAGTGTCTTTTGCTCCCATTGAAAAAATTCCCCAGCTCAATATGAATAGTGTCCTGCAGGCTGGCAGTACAAGCACAATTCTGCCTTTCACCAGTGTTGCAACACAAAACTGTATTAACATATAATCAATATTCAGCAATCATATTGCTCGTATGAGCAAAGGTTGTGAGATATGACACTCAAGCCTTCAAGTGTCTTTTGTTCAGTGAAATGCCACTTAATGAGGGGAAAAAAAAGGAAATCCACAAAATCCACTGTACTTTAAGGCACAATGCTCCTCATGAACTTCATTGCCAGGCATGTGACTGTGAACATTGACAGCAAGTGATCTTTGCTTGATTTTAAACAGATAACTCCAGCTCCAAATCTATTCTAATGCTGAAGTTATATTGGTTCTAAAACAACTGGATTTCAAATAAGAAATGCTCAGTAATCCACAGCTAACTTGTGACTGAAAAGAGGTGCTGTTCAGAGGAGCCCACCACAAATGCAGGAGTTTTCCGAAGCGGCTGTGCAAGTGGCATTTATTTCATAGAGCTTCTTTCCTGGGGGAGCATTGACTTCATTGGCACCCAAGAGTTAAATCTGCCCATCAGCTCATTGATGCTATTGGTAAAGTGTTGGAGATTTTGTTGATGCTACTGGGAAGAGTATTAGAGATTTCAGTGGCTGGAACAGGACCTGGGTTTTTTTTTCTTAGGAAACGGAGGGACTTTTCCAAGGTGGACACCCTTCCTTGTGCTCCGGGGATGCGCGAGCTGCCTCAATGCCACCAACTGTGGGCATGAGGGAGAACCATGGCCATGCGTCTCTTCTGGGGTGGGGTCGGGGGGGAGGAGGAGGTCCAGCAAGGGCCTCACATGGAAAAGCGACATGCGTGGAAACACTCGTGTCGTCTCATGCTGGCTGAAATGTGAGCAGGACAAGCGGTGCGCGCTCCCTTGTGTAACGCTGGTCAGAGCAGATCTGAGGCTTTGTGATGGCTGTGCATCCATGCAGCCTCGTGTGGATGTGAAATTCTGGCATTGAAAGGTGCAGGAGCTGAGGCATGAAGATTCAAGTGCAACCCTACCCCAAGGAGCTGAGGTATCTTCAGTGCTGTCCCTCAGGCACATCTCCACCGGCACTGCGCTAGGTCCTCCTGAGATCTCTTGGGACCTCTGCATCCCACTTGCCTTCTCCTCTAGGTGGCTATGGGCGGCATCAGTGAAATAAGCCATGTTTAAGAGCAGTCATGCCCTGCTTTTGGTGGGACAGCGGGCTGAGTGCGGCCTTCTTGGGTGCCGGTGGCTGCTGGGGGGCTCCTACAAGGGCCCCAGGCAGCAACACGGGGGCAAGCAAGCAAAGGGCCTCGCTCCTTCCCCTCTCTGTGTGTGGGGCAGACAAGTTTTAACTCAAGTAGCCACAGTGGATTCTTAGAATGGATAAATAGTGCCTTGTTACGGCCCTCCTGAGTCATATGGAAGCAGTGCTCATTTTAGACAGGATGAATGAACAGGCAGTGTGAAGGATGAAGATGGGCTTTGTTAATCACTCTGCAAGTTTTCTGTGGGAAAGAATAAAGTCAAAAGGAAAGATATCCATAAATGTCATTTAAATATTTGCAAAACCTGAGAAAAAAGTCATACTGGAGGCAGAGCAAGGACCTAGTGCTGGGTAGGTTGCTGCCAGTGGTATCAAGGACCCATACAGCAGGGTTGGCCAGTTAGCAGTGTGCTACTTTCCAAGGACTTTGATAGCAGTAACAACAAGCTCTTCTTCAGCACAACCCGTGGAAAAAAAACCTGTTCTTGCTCAAGTGAGGGTGAAGCATTAGGGAACCATGTTTGCTTAAACTCTTGTACTTGAGGTGTGATTCACTTTTAACTTGTTCAGGGCGAAGTTTGCCAGCATGTGTTGCCTGCTGATTGCATGGTGATTCACACAATCACCTGTGACTGTTCAGGTCTACAGGGTGAGGAGGAATTACTCCAGGTGGGAAAGTCCTCCCCTCTGCCCCATAAATCACTAGGAATGGTGTGAATTGCTCTGTGCTCATCACTGATTTCAGAATTCTCACAAAAAATTCCCTTGGCCTTTTCCGGTTCTCAGAACATGAAACCTCTTCTGAAGAGAAAAAAAAAATCTGTGTTGCTTTCATGTAAACATGATGAGGGCAAGTCTTTGAAAATATAACTTAGCTAATATTGATAAATAAACTAGCTTGACCAGAATAAATCTTTTCATCTCACTTCAAGAGCCCCACTGTAATGAAGCAAATGTAGGATGTACTTTATGTGCTCCTTTCATCTGAGTGCAGAGCAAACCTTCTAAAGTATTGCAAACAAATCTGAAAAGGATTGCCAAGTGGCTTTTCTTTTTTCTTGCTGCATTGGGCAGATTTAATCTTTTCAGGATACAGGGGGGATAGTGTGTCCTGCTGGTCGCGCCTCTGTTGAGGTGAGCGCTAGTGGGAGCCTGAAGGGGCAGAGAGCACTTGAAGAGCTTCCTGTGACTTCCTCCTCCAGAGCAGCCCAGTTCAGAGACCTTTTGCTCAGTGCAGTTAGTGTGAGGAGAGTGTATATGACTCCAAAATAACTTCCTTCTCATCTATATCAGTGCCTCTTGGCCTGCAGGGCCTGTGCTGGCCTGGCATTGCAATGGGAGCCTTGCTCTGTGGGGCACCTCCTGCCTCAGCCCCCTCCAAGGACTCATCATAGAGTGGTTAAACCTGGTCTGAAAGGTGGCCCTGGGACCACCTCGACAGCCAACATGGACTCAATCCTGGATATGCAATTGTGTAAAGACCAGTATCGTTCATTTAAAAGATAGAAGAGTACCAAGTGCCTTGATTTGAAAAGGAAGCCTCCAGAACTCCTGGTTCTAGAGAAAAAGGCACTTAAGTAGGTGTGGGTTTTTTTAAGCAAGAATTTTTCAGAAACTTTATTCAAAGCAGGGTGATAGAATATATTTAGAATATCTTGTAAATAAAAATATTTAGACAAATGTGTTAGCATAATTATAGAATTTCTACAGGATAAGCTCCTTGTTTGCTGAGATCATAAGGAATGGGGAATAATATGAAGACTGATTTCTTTGAATATTAAAAGAATTTGATGAAATAGCTTTTAATCCATCAGAATACTGTACTTTAAAAACATGGTTGTGATTAACACCCGCATTCAGCTCACTATCTGACACCGTGAGAAGTCAGAGATCCAATTTAGCTTGAGTCTAGTGCCTTCTGCCATGCGCGTGGAAGTGAAATGTATTAAAAACCGTTCAGCTTTGGACGTGCTCATCTGGGGATTTACTCATAAATAATTGATAACACAGGGAAACCAAATCTCTTCATTACTTCTTGGAAGCTTCCCCTCTTCCCTCCCGCATGCATTGCTCTTGCGAGTGCCTGGGGAGGTGATGGCTCTTCCTTAATGAAGGTGTCGGGCAGCCCCCATCGCTCCCTTCAGCAGGTTGCCCACCTAAGCAGCGGTAATAAAATGTGTGGTGGAAGATCAGGATTTTATTGCCCTGTGGCGAAAGGTGGCATTGCAGTGTGTTGGAGGGAACCACTTAGCTGCTGTGTTGAAGGCTTCTTTCTGTCCTGTTGCAGAGGCAACATGTGTGATGAATCACTATATCAATGCAATGCCTGTACCTAGTGCGCTGTGGGATATTGTGTCAAATTAACATTATTTGACATCCAGTAACAATTACAACTGCAATATTTGGGCTTGATCCTTCCAAATTTTATTGCCGCTACGCATCCTTTCTTAGCCTGATGAGTGCAGTGGAACAAGTGCTCGCTTCATGAGCAGTGATTTCTAACATGAGCAAGGCTGGACATAGTTGAGCACCAGTTTACCAGACACTGAAGCGTGATGATGAATTTCTTTTCTTGGGCAGGAAAAGTGGCATTATGCTACACATGGACCTACTGAAGTGGATTGATTTGATCCAGAAAAATCTTATTTTAAAGGAAAAATTGTTAATGTAACATAAGTTGCTCATCTTTTTTGATGACTTGATTGCTTTAGAATTATTTGCCAAGTTAAGTAACAGTCTTGTAAGGTGCTAATATTTGCTTCCAGTTTAATAGCCCGAACTGTTACTAATGTATGGGAAATGTTCAAATGGCATCATTAAGGGAGAAACCTAACAAATCTTACAGCTATTTCAATGTCAGCTTTCAGATGTTACTCTTATTTAATTGAAAGGTAAATGCTATAAAGGCTTTGTGAATCTGCTCTTTCCAGGTGACAGTGGTTGGTGGGAGTAAATCTAAGTCCCAGTGTGCTGATCCCAGATGTCAGCTTCAGGCTTTGTTGTTTGAAGTCTTCCATTTTCATCTGATAGAAATGTACATCTGTTGGGTTATGGAAGTTTGCAGCTTTCAAAAAATACTGTTTTTGAAGAAAGAAAAAAGTGAGAAAAATCTTTTAAAATAATAGTCACATTCTGCCAGATGTTGGAGAAAACATGTTCCTTCCTCTATAAACCAAAAGATTAAGCTTGCATATAAAGAATTAGCAGAGCTCTCATCTGTTAACTTGTACCGGTATAACCAAATGCTTGATTTTACTTCAGTGGAAAATACATTATCAGTCAATGGGAATTGTGCAGCCGAAGCCAAAGGGATTAAAGGCTCATGGTTTGGAAGTGACTGAAGAAGAAAAAGAGTTGGATATGCCTGTTGGCCCATGTCTGTGGGCCACCACTGGGGTATGGCAGTGCAAAACAGCCAAGGAGCATCTCAGGTTGCTCCAGGGAGATGATTTCCAGGGACGAACTCCAGGACAGGCACCATTGTGTGAGGCTGCTGAGAAACCTCATCAAGCTTCCAGTCCTGCTTGCTGGAGTCCAAGGATTTCAACTTGGAGGAGGTGCATGGGGAAAGGTGACCGCAAGCCCAGGGATGATGAGGCAGGAATGGATCAGCCCAAGAGTAGAGTTGCAGTTTGGGAAGGCGAGACATGCAATGGGAGTGGGATTTGGAAAGAGCACTGGAAGAGAGGCACTGATTGGAGACAGTGCCTTCTGCTGCAGCATTTTGTACCTACTTTTTAAAAAATGGAAACCAATTCAACACAAAAAGCTCTTCAAAGAAAAAGTACACTTTTTAGTATGATTTGGTGAACATAAATGCATTGTTTTGATCTGTTTTAATAGCCAATATTGTGTCATTTAATTTGGCAATTATACCAAGATTGAATTAATTTTGTTTTCCTTTATTCTTGTTAAATGCAAAATAATTGAGCTCGCATCACGATAGGTTGGGGCTCTGTTCTTCATAGCTTCATCATTTATTAATACAACACATTAGATGAGAGGCTTTATAGATTCGCTTGCCTAAGGAAAAAGGAGAGGAAAATACATAGGGGCAAAACTGGATATGCAAATCCCATCTCACATGTCACACTACTGCCTCTTTTTAGTATATTTGCTAAGAGGAGTGTTTTGTTTTGTTGTGCTTTCCCTGGGACTGTGACCCAGCACTTAGGCAGGGTCTTAGGATGGGCTTGTGTTTGGTGCGGGCAGGTTGCTCGTGCAGGGCCGGCCCCTCGTGCTGTTGGCGGTTGGATGTCACACTGAGAGCGCAGGGCCGAGCGTGCCGTGGGAAGGTGCGCGTTTCGCCTCTATCTTAGCCATCTTAATTGGCTGTCCTAGTTACAGGGTAAGCCACTTGTGACGTGCCCGGCTCTGGAGCCACCACCTCGCACTAATTTAGCCTTTTCAGAAAATAGCTCTGGCCTCATCCTGGCTGTGTTGTAATCGCCCGTTTGGCAGGGACAAAAGCATGCTCCTTTCTTACCTTTATGTAGCTGGAGGCTATTGGAAAATTGGTTATTTGTTGTTGTCTTTGCAGCTCCAAACAGCCCAGATGCTGCCAGTTGTGGATTAGTAAAACAAATATCTCCCATTTGCTGTTAAGTGGGAAGTATGAAGAGCATGTCGTGATTTACTTTTCTGCTATTTTTGCCTTAGTGTCATTTGTGAGCTGGTGCTGTGACCACCATTGCTTGTCTCTTGTGAAGTGACTTGTCACTGAGCTCTGCTGCATAGATTAGTTCATCACTCAAGGGAGTTCTAAGGCCGCGTTGTGCATATGGGCCTTAGGTAAATAGTTGTCTCTAGAGCACCTCTAATGAATCTGTACTTTAGCTATTAGCTTTTAATGTAGTTTGCTTCTTGTGAGGTGATTTTCTTTTTTTTTTCTTTTCTTTCTTTTTTTTTTTTTTTTTTTTTAACTGTGATACTGTGATGCCTTTGTTTGTCAAGTGAGATGCATACCTATAATGACTTTTAAATGTTGCCAGACGTAATAGTCAGTTTGGAAAAAAAATATTCATAGCAATTTAATACCTGAAATGTACCCAAGTGTTGGAAAATATTTGTCATTTTAATTATGTAGAAGTATGATCCAACAGTTCAGTCTTTCAGGGTATCTTGGTGGACAGTCTGTCAACTCCTATAAAGTGCTGCTGCAGTCAATTTTATTGACTAGGTGAAAGCAAGAATTAATCTTTCAGTTCTTTCCCTTTGCAACAAGAAGATTTAATTTCCTGCTCTTGATTTACATTTCGGTATCAATTGTGCATTTTAATTTATGAGTGTGAAACCCTAATTACTCAGTTGAGGCTCCATCCTTAATTCTGTTTAACAAGTCCATCTCATTCTGAAAATCCCGTCCAGCAGGAACTGCTCGGTGTTGGCAGCGGGTATATGGTGGGGAAATCAGTGTCTTTCATCCTTTCAGCTGCAGCAAATGGCACCTGGGCAATTTGGAGGCATCAGTGCAAGTTGGGAATGAGGAGCCCTGAGGTTTGGGAGCTCTTGTTCTGCTGTCTGGGAAACCTTGTTGGTTTTGTGTTTCCTTTTTTTCAGTTTTTGCTTCTCTTGATGTGGTGAATTGCTAAAGTATTTGTCCTCGGACAACAGTAATGTTAGTAAGACTTGTTACATTTAATCAGCAGTCAAGAAGAAACATTTTATTCAGGAAATATCGTCATCAACATTTATTTTAAACTTCTTTCCATTTGGTTTTCTGAACTAGGCAGAAACGTTGTTCTGCAGTGCTGTGACTCCCTAGGAATAAGAATGCCAAAGACTGCATTTCTCGGCTCCATACAGCAAGACGCATGCTCTGCTTGATGGAGCGATGGTACTTTCTATATAAACTTGTGTACTTAATTACACTGATAGTTAGAAAGAGCCAGAGCTTTAAGCAGAAAAAGCTTCCTTTCACTACAGCCTAGAGCAAAACCCCCAGCACCCCCAGCAGATACCTATCATTCTGGTGCAGGGTAGTTGTGGAGTATTAGTGTTCTTCATTTAATAAAAGTCATGCTCTTAAGACTAAATCACCTTTTCTTGTTTTTATACATAGTCCTCTTAAACAGATTTTTGTCACTCTGCACTGGCGTTGCTGGGTGTATGGTGCAGTTACCTAGTTTTGAATGTGAATTTCGTACCTTCGGGGCTTAAAGGGGTAAATCCCTATATTGTTATTGGATCAAGGAAGCGGTGTCCGTAATTTCATGTGACTCCTATGGGACAGATGCCAAAGGGCAGTCATTTCACTTCTGTTATGGCCTCACATATGAAACATATTAAAATTTCCTTCTTAGCAGTGTTTGGGTCTGCAGGAGCTGGACACATAATGTTTATTGTGCAAGTCGTGTGTATTGCTTTTCTGTAAGCATTTCCTTTTCCTATAAAGCC
>JAUBOD010000971.1:5796745-5808524 GCA_032353885.1 Nothura maculosa | reverse complement strand
CCCTGCTGCCATTTCCAGCTTCCAGAAGCCAGGGAGATGCGAAGGGACCAGAGCTACACAGCACTTCTTACTAATACTCTTCTTACTAATGCTCGCCTTACTGCCTTGAAGTAAAAGCATCTCTGACGTGAAGCATCTTCCTAGGTCATGCCAGGTCCCTTCTTCAGAGCACAGAGATACCAGGGTTTTTCAACAGAAGACCATGACAGTGCATTTTAACCTGGTCAGTGCAGTTCAGAAATGTATTAATCATTTTAATGGAGATATCCAAAATGAAATTCAGCATGAGGTCGCGTATTATAAAACAGTTGAAAATATTTCAGAAAAAGGGAAGTGCCAGACAGCTTTAATAAACAGTGCTGCTGCCAGCCTCACCTCGGGTTCTTATCCTCAGGAAATGCCAGTACAGTTTTTCAAGTCCTTTTTCTCAGCATGTTGGCAACTGCTTACTCTTGGGAAGATTTAATACGGCGTTGCAAATTTTACAGGGCTCCCAGGAGAGTCAGTGGTCCCAGGAGAAGGAGCTATGTGAGCAGCTTGCTGCCGGCATACGGGAGTGTGGGAGCAAAAGGCTGTTTTGAGTGGGCCACTGACTGGGAATCTCTTGATGGAAGGGCTGTAACTTTTTTTCATGTTTTCTCTCTGTTTCTGTTTTCTTTTCTTTGTTTGTTTGTTTGGCTTCCTTAGTACAAGGAAGAGATGAGTCCTAGTGATTAAAAGAATTATTCTTTATAAGTCAGGAAAAACATTATAAAAACTGCATAAGGATTTTTGGAGACTTCAAATGACACAGCAAAACACAGAGTCTAAAATCTGAGTTTGTCTGAGTAATTGCTCTCTGGAAATGTGGAGGAGAATATGTATCTCCCAGTGCATCTCCATCATGGCTGAGCTTTCTGCAAGCTGAAGAGAATATTTGGTAACTGCATCTGGTTGGAAGGTTTCTCTGTGTGATCTTTTCCCCAACAGATGGAAAATAACAGGAGGAGGGTTTTTTTGATTATCAAAGTACAGGAATTACTACAGGGCAGTATCACCCAGAGACACCCATCTCTTTCCCAGTGACAGGTGATGCTTCAGGGATGTGTGAGACAGCTGAATTCCCTCTCTGCTCTAAACACGGATATGCCAAATTTTCTTGGCAATATTATCCACTTATCTACCTTCCCTCCAGTTTCAGTTGCTACTGAGAAAAGAAATGAAAATATAGAGTGGGAACATAGTAAGTACAAAGGAACTGAAGGAAGAGAATGTATTTATCATCTTCATTCATGTATAGCAATATGTCTTCTACAAAAGTGCTCAGATTTTCATAGCTTTTATGAAGTGCTCTCTGAACCATGCAAAAGGTGATTAGACGAAGATTAATTGAAGTCCTTCCTGAATGTAGAGGTTCTGTCTGAAAAAAACAGAGTGATTTTATTTGCGCTCTTGCCCCCCTTCTGCTTGCACATGTGTTCACAGTATCCCACTGAGGAATCTCCTGCTTCTGTCAAGGCTTCTCTTTGCACCGGGCAGTGTTGCAAGTGCACCTAGCAGCACTCTTGCATCCAGACCTCTCTTTAATTTTAGAAATGACATTCAGCTAATTCCTGTGAGAGTCCATAGTGAACCAGTGGAGCCAAGTTAGCTAATTGCATAGCACTCCAGTGAGCTACACACGTGTAGCTGGCAGATGGCAGCTCCGGGTTTTGGTCCTTGCTGCTCAGAGGGAGAAGGAGAAAGGACCACACGGTGCCGGGGGTCTGGGTTCAGTGGGGTTTCCTCTGGTGCCCTAGGGAAATATATGATGGGGAAGGCAGCTCTTTCCTTTTCTGCTCTGGGGCATATTCAGGTCTTGTTGTAGCTCGACTGATGCAAGGCTGATGAGTATTTGGGGGATGGAGTCCTAATCCCCCTGCAGTATCACTCCTGGTGATTCCTGTATTGCTGATAGGCTAAATGGAGGCTGGTATTTATGGAAGACTGGTATTTATGGGAGGTGGGTATTTATTGTTTAGCCTGTGCTCGTTTCTCCTGTCCTTTTCCTCACAGTCCAACATCCCTTTAGAGTCACTTGAAGTGTAATTGATATTTCCCAGCCTAGGAACTGGCTGTGTCATAATGGAATTACATGTGTTAGTGATATACAGAAGGCCATGGGGTTACACAAAGCCACGTCGAGAGCATATTTGCCTCGGCAGCAATCCCCCTTGCTTGAGGAGGTTAGGTTAGGAAGAATCATTTAGGCTAGCCTTTTCTGCCCTGCAGAACGTGCTTTTCCCAGCTTATCCACGCCAGTCGTTACCATATGAGGTAGCAAAGCAGTTAATAAAGGTAAGAGCAATGGGTGCAAAAGCAGACATGCTCCATGCCTGGCCTAGTCGTAGGGAAAGGCTGTGGAAGGAGCTGAAGTGAAGAACCTGCCTTGCATAAGTCACAGCTACACCTCAATATGCACCTTGATATTCACCATTTCATCTCTTTTTCAACCTGTTTTTTTAAACGTGAAATGCTTAATCAAAAACTTTGTCATATCTTTGAGAAATGCTGTTATGGCAATTTCACTGTCTGTCTTTTGCTGTCTTTGCTATCTTGCTAAAGCTGAACAATTTGACTTTAGATTGTGAACTTTTGAGGTTTGAAACCTCCAGTGTCATGATACTGTTAGAAAGAAGTTTGGACATCAACTAAATTATCCTACAAACCACAACTGAAGTGAGAACAAACAAAAAAGCAGTAACTATTTTCCTTGTTTCATGCTAACATTTGTAAAACTTTCCCTGCCTTACTTTTGTAAACTCATTTTTCTACTGGTATTTCTACTGTGGATGCATATAACAGGGCATGTGATTAATGTCATTAGTGGAATTCCCGTGTGCAATGTGATTCCTTTAGCAGTTGTTCTGTTTTTTTTTTTTTTTTTTTAATGTCTTTTTTATTTTATTTTTTTGCTATTCTTATTGGCCACCTGAGACACTCCCTGGGCTTTTTGGTATAACATGTGCTTGATTTCACAGTTGATAGCGTTATTATTCTATCAAATAATCTGATAAATTGTTACATCTCTGCTGCAGAAGCAGCCACAGCTACAGTACTGCCTAATTGCCTCCTTTGCCTGCTGTATTATCACTGCCCATTTCATTATTTACAAGTTGATTGCAGCTGTGGTTCTCAGAGGCTATGAAATATTCAGGAGCGAAGACTAGCCTATGTGCAATCACAGCCCTTGCAGAGTAGCACCTGCCTGCAGAGGAAAAGGAGAACCAAAAAGTTCTCATGTTCAAAGCCCATGTGGAAATTCCTTCCTTGCTTTGGCTTTTCCCCCAACACTTATCAGGGAATGCACACTTCTTAAAAATAGCCACTTTGCTTATGCCTGTGGTGGGCTGAAATAAGAAGAAGAGTGAATGGTCAGGTAATAAATCTCTGCTGTATTTACAGGGCTGTTGGAAAGAAGGATAGAAATCTTAGCTGCACAAGTATCACTGGGAGGCAGCTGGTATTACAGGTGGAGCAAGGGAAAAAAGCTGTATGGTAAAGATACAAATTAATGCTGCGGGCCATTTTCTCACACTTTGTCTCTCTGTAGTGCTCGCCAGCAATGATTGACTGAACTCTGCAATATTTTACCAAGTCGGAAGCAGATAACATTTTCATAAACAGGATACTTCATCATGGAAGTAAAGAAACAATTGCTTTGACCTTGACACCGAGCGCGTGAGGGCAGCTCCGTAATAACAGGGAATGTAACCAAGCAACAGTCTTGGTGCTGTGTTATTTGTGACAGAAAGCACCGTGGTGGGTGGCCCGAGCTAGCAAAACAGCTGCCTAATACCTGCTTGCAAGCAAGAAACCTGTATTTGTGCAAAAAGTTTTGGGTTGCCATGTGGCCTAGTGTGCACTGGCTGCAATTTGGGCTGATCAGTCAGTACCTGCTTTTGTGGGCTGGACAAGCAGGTGGGGGTCTGACAGTATCCCTGCTTTTTTTTTTTTTTTTTTTTTTTTTTTTTTTTTTTTTTTTTTTTTTTTTTTGCTTTGTTTTGGTGCTGCTTTAGAACCCTGATTCTTTTCTGAAAACTGATGATGGAGAAGAAATGGCGCATTCCTTCAAAGCTAATACGTTTTGCATCTATTTCTTCTTACTTTGGCAATAGGTATCTCTTCTAATTCTGCTGGTTAGCCATGCTTATTTGAAGAGCTGGATTGTATTTTTAACTAAATTAGTTTGGGAAGTGATTTAAGTAAATCCATGTAATCACCTGCTGCTCTAACTTTTGTTTAAGCTCCTCTTAAATTAATGTAACAAGTCAACAAAGCTGAAGGTGTGAAACCTCCTTAAGCCGGTATAAACATTTGGGGAGAGGAAAGTACTTCTTCTAGCTAAGTCAATTTGCAAACCAAGTTAGTTAATTTTATCATGTAGGCCACAGAAAGGAAATGAGGCAGAGATGTCTGACATTTTTATTATGGAGGCATGGCAGAGCTGATTGCAACCAGATGGCCACTCCATTATCCCATAGCTGAAAGTACGCGCTGCAAAGCTGGTGCTAGTGGAAAGTTTGCAGCCTCTTTAGCTCCCTGTTCCTAGCGGATCTCCCTGACTGATTTGGGTTCTGTTTTGTTAGATACTGAACGTAGAATTACCAAGCAAAAATGAATTTATGTGCAAAAGAAACCAAAAGTGCTTGCCCAGTCTCCAGACAGACACTGGTACTGCATAGCCATAAAATACCCTAACGTTACCTACAGGAACCTCTAATTTGATCTCTGAAATTCTTATCACTGAGCATATTATGCCTGTGAAAGAATAAAAGAAAGAATATAGAGATCAACCTGATCTCTATATCAGATCTGTGAAAGCCAGAAGATAGTAAAGAATCAAAGATGGTAAAAGAGAGTAAAAACTGCTACCCTAAGATGTTTTACATAAAATGAAAAGGTTTTTTAAAAATAAATTATTTTTTTTTAAATATTTTTACTCTGCATCTGAGTATAAATTTGAAGAAGCAGAAAACAATGTGTAATCCCTGTTAGAGTTCTCTTAGTGCAGCGTAACTGAACTCGTGTTCAGAATTTTTATTTTTCTTTCTTTTTTTTCAGCTAAGAGGAAACATTTGTCAATACTATAACTCACTCGAACATCAAGCCCTGCAGAGACTGTAAGGTAAGTATTTATGAGACTGCTTTTTCTTTCCTTCGGTGGTCAGCTTGGCTTTGCTTCCAATTTATGAAGACACTTGCAATTTATGAAGGCGCCAGTTCTGAGCAATTGAACTGGGGAGCAACATTACATGAGGCTTTAACAGAAGCTCTTGCTTACTGCTTTATGATCCATGAACCGCAGTGTAAGATGCAAGGGGGTGTGTGTGTGTGTGTGTGTGTGTGTGTGTGTGTGTGTGTGTGTGTATAGAAATAAATAGATATGTTTGGTAGAGGAGACCAGAGAGTTCCTCATCTGAATCTGTCATCTTTTCTTACTTTGCCACACTTGAAAGTTAGCCCTTGTCTTCAGCTTGCTGGCGAGGCCACACACCTATAGACTGTATTTGCTCATTTCAAAGCCCGTTTTGAACACATACCAAAATGGTTTCCACGTATGCAGACAGAAAATCTGTAATAAAATTGGCAAACGGGCTCATTTTGGAAGGACAAAACTGTCCCCAGTGGGAGGCACTGTAGCAGAACAGGGCGGTTAGGAAACTAGCCCAGGCGCATAGTCTGCAGAGCATATCTGACACCTTTGCATGCAGACTGCAAGATTGAGTCTTTAAGACAATGGGTACATGAAGCTGGTGCTGCTTTCATTCATTTGCTGGAGTTGTGATTAGATCTGAGCAAAGGTTTGAGCAGCATCAGGTTTATATTGGGTTGCCATTAAGATAATTAACACCTCTCAACAGCTAGCAGATGGTAATTTTTCAAATACCACAGTCATTATTTTATTCCATGTATCCCAGCCCTTGTTGTATGGCTATTCCTGGTAAGCGATCATATGGTACCACCACAAAACATAAGTCTAGTGGCCTGAAAGTTAAAGCTCTGTCTCGATTCTGCATAGTTGCAAGGAAAGGAATAGATCTGAAGAGTATGATCTGGTCTCCTCAGCTTTGTAGTCATTTGCTCTTTCACTACTTTTTTTTTTTTTAATTTTTGGAACTGAATGGAATTCTGAAAAAAAAAAAATATGGGACTCTTATTTTGGAGAGCCATAATGGCAGAGGGCAGCTTCATGACATGCAGGCTTATTGCTGGTCTTGGAGTTACTCTCTTCAACACTGTAGGAGCTTTTCTTGGTGCTGGTGTGTTGTCCTTAAGCTAGTGATTTGTGTTTATAAAAATGATGCTCCTACTTGAACTTCACTAGGGCAGAGAGATTTCCTGTGTTTGGAATTTGAAAGATTTTTTCCAACTAGGTCTATTAGAGCAAACATAGTAAGCAATGGGGAGTTTAGTCCTTTCTCAATAGGAGGTGTTGACTTGTGTAGTTTATTTGGCTGTAGATAATACATTTAATCCGTGGCTTGTTTGAGAAATACTGGGAAGATTTCAAATTTCTTTCAAGCACAGTAATAGCCTTGAAATTTTCTGGGGAATCCATGCTTTTCTAATGCATACCAAACACTTATTCTTTACTTAGAGTATGTTGATAAGACCACAAGTGATCTACTTTTAAGATAACCACCTGATGATAACTGACCTTGTAAATGCTCTTGGTTTTTCCTCAGAGAAAATACAGAATCACAGAATGGCTGAGGTTGGAAGGGATCTCTAGAGATTTAGTCCAACTCTCCTGGTCAAGTAGGCACACCTAGGGCCTGTGTCACAGGGTCACATCCAGATGGGTTTGGAAGACCTCCAGAGGAGACTTCAAAACCTCTCTAGGCCTCTCTACATTTGTTCAGACAAGCTAACGGGCTTAATTCTGATTTTGCAAAAGCTGAGAGCATATGTATGATAATGTACTCAGTTACCACAACTTGTCTGGCTGGGTTCATCGTATGCTACCGTGACTGGTTGGTTGAGTTTGTGTGAATATACTGCTGATCCCTCCCTCAACAAGCTTTTTTGTTACTAGCACGTAAGTACAGCAATGCCTCAATCCTAAGATGTTGACCTCATGAGAAGTATATAAATATAATGGATCTGTAATTCATGGAACATATTTCTTCTTGGTAATAATTGCCTTTAAAATGAAAGTATAAATTAGTGAGCTTGACCAAACACATTTTGATTTGGAAATGAAGTATCTCCAAAAGATATGAGGGATTTTTTTTACCCTTTATATATCATCATTTTGAAAATTCTTTGGCAGTAAAAATGGGCTGATGCTTCTGCCAAGCACACTAAAGGACCTGGGTGCCCTGAACTCTTGCACAGAAAAATCAGGAGTGAACAGTTGTCTGTCGCTCTATGTAAAACTGGGCATTAGAAAATGAGCACCATCTGAGCACAGCTCTGCATAGGTCCAGTGAATTTTCTTTCCTATTCCATACTCTCCCCTGCAAAAAAAAGAGAAGGTTGTTCAGTTGATGTTTTAGTATTTTCTAAAAATCTGGATTTACTTCTCTGATCCCACATATAGCACAACCCCTGAAACAGCTGTTTTGCCTCAAGTCAGGCTGAGAGGTGAAGACAGGATCCTTTCAACCAGCTTTGCTGCTGGATCAGTAATGTCAAACTCTACCCCCGGCACTGTGGAGTTTTTGAGTGTGTTTACTCAAAAAACGCAAAAACAAACCCTATGTCACTAGACAGATGTGGTTTACAGAGTCACTGAAAGAAGTAACTTCTGGCTGGGGGTAGAGGGGAGACGAGTGTGGCTAGTGACAAAAGAGGCTGGCGGAAGAGGGTGGAGGTGTTTAACCAGTTATGCTGCTGAGGATTTCTTCATGTGAAATCACTTCTCAAGACACTGCAGTTACCGGGTATCTAGCTGAGGAGTTCCCCCATCCACCTTGGTGTCTCTCTTGCAGCAAGGTTGAGGTTGCAGACACAGGTTCATCCCAGGTACATAACTACATGACTATTTTTTTTTCCCCCTCTCCTGTCAAGTCTCCAATTACAGCTGTGGTCACTTTTGGGAAGCATAATTATTCCTTTAAAACAGCATACAAACATTTCTGACAGTATGCTTCAGATATTATATGTCTTTAAAACTGTGCCTAACCAAACTGCAATTGATTGATTGTATGATTGATTGTATGATGATGCTATTTTAATGTGAAGTCCAAAACAGAAATGAAAGGTAGAGGGATATCTGGCCACAGTTTTCACATATCATTTATTATACACAAGAGGACTTCTAAAAACAAGGCCCAGGTTTGTAGTTCAGTATTTCCTTAATAGCATCAAATACATTAGGATCTTGAATTTAGGGTTTTCCAGGGTGCCTCTGGGATCTTCTTAACTTTGATTCACTGTACTGCTTAAAATGCTGTGCTGGAAAACAGCAGTTTTCCCATCATCTCAGGGAGACATTAACGACTTCAGAAACCTGTGTACTTATTCATGAAAAGATGCATTTAACCTTTTCTGCTGGCATAGTTAGTGGTAAATAATTGCACCATCTACAACTTCTAATATCAAAAGAGGAAATGTACTGTTTCTCCTAGAGTTGCCAGAAGTGGCAGACAACTGTGTCCTACAATTTAAACTGCTTTTTTTGTTTGTTTGTTTTAATGTGCTGCTTATGTTCATGCTGTTTATCTTGTATTCCGTGATATAAACCACAAGTGAGCTGGTGGTGTCGTTCCTCACAGCTCACTGAACGCTTCTGCTGTGTGAGCTACGATTGCCTTGCGTGACCTCGTTATTCTTTCTTGAGATTAGCTTGAATCTGAGCACAAATCTGCCGATCGCGAGTCCTGATTAGTTTGCAGCTATCACCAAAAGGATGCTGTTACCTTTGAGAAGAGAGAAAGCTCTTGTGTGTTAGAAAGCTTTAGGTCAAGTGTTTCATCTGAGAGTTGACAGAAATATGTAATGTACAATCATGTTGCAAGATGGACAGCAGTTTCTTGTGATTATATGTGCTGAGTTAAGGGGCGTGTGGAGGGTGAGGAGCAGTGCAGAAGAAGAGGAACCTTTTAAGTGAGTAAATAGCAAAGCTTCAGAGGTATTTAGAGGCCCTCCCCTGTGAAACTATGCAGAACATGAAGGTCTGGTTCGACATGCAGGGTGGAACTGCTCTCTTTCACAGTGGTTTGCCACAGTCTTGGTCTCTCTGCATTGGGTTTGCTTACCTAAAGCTGGCATGACAAATGCACAAGGCAAATGCACAAGAAGTTAGCAACATGCAAGTCAGAGAGTCGTTCTAAAGAAGGGCCTTCTTCAGCACTGGGGACTCTGCCCAGACTGCTCCACTCTGGACCAGAGCCGTGAGCAGTTGGGCCCTGCTGGCCACAAGGGCAGTGAGAAGAGATGAACAGACACAGCTTTGGAGCACTGCAAGCATGTGAGACTTGCTGGTTGGGTGGTCAAAGCTCATGGCTCTTTTATGAAGTAACTCAGGAATAGCTGCTCTGCTTTCTGTATTCATCCTATTTCCCTAATAACTTTCATATGCAAATAAGTTCAGCATTCTCAGTGTTTTACCTTTATTGTTTAGGAAAAGTTTTTCCTTTCTGCTTGTTTTTCTGCAAAGCCATAGAGCATTTTGCTTTCTTTGAGATGGAAGAGGTCAGGTACATCAGTGCTGATGCTAATGGGCTCTACCATGCTGCCTTCTGGCAAAAGCCACAAAACATCCTCTTCCTCATCAGATGTCACTTCAGTAGGTCTGTAGGTTTCTTTGCCTAAGTCATCAGAATTTCCCTCTGCTTCTTTCACTTCCAGATGGCTATTTCTTGTGCAGTACTAAGACCCCTGGGCAAGGGCACTCAGCTGTAAGCTTC
Organism: Nothura maculosa; assembly: GCA_032353885.1. Lineage (NCBI taxonomy): Eukaryota > Metazoa > Chordata > Aves > Tinamiformes > Tinamidae > Nothura > Nothura maculosa. The sequence continues at coordinate 5,798,649 of JAUBOD010000971.1, read as the reverse complement.
TAAGTTTGCAGGAGCCATAAATACATAAAAAATGTGATTTTTGATATGTTGAAAGTAACTAGAGGAGTCTTCCTGTCTGTATGCTCGCAAAGTGAAGAGCTCCACTCAAAGGTCTTTGTGAGGACAAAAGAAAAGCTCTCTGCAAGCAATACTGACTGTGTGATCCCAGGGCTCAACATGGGTGATTCAGAACTGGCGATTTCAGAGACCATTTGTGTCTCTCCTTCTGGATTTTACTTATTTGTTTTCTTCTTTGCTGCTTTGAGTCATCCTGCTCCAAAGCCCAGAAATGCATGACCATGGTGGGAACTTCTCATATTCCAGAGATATGGTGCCATTTCACAAAATACTGCAACCATATCTTCACATGCTTCATGCTTGAGGCCTCCCCACTGGTCGTGAGAAACACAATCAGGAGAAGGTTTTGTGAAGATAAGGTCGTATTGAGGTACTTTGGCTCAGTTTCTCATGGAATTGAGTATGAGGAGCTATGACTCTTTAGTGAGCAGAAAACCAAACTTCTGTGAAGCACTGGTAGTATAAGCTTGTCTGGTACCGGAGAGCTTATTTGTAGGTAGAAGTTGGGAGAGGCAGAAGCTAAGGTTGAATTTGCTCAGAGACATATTGCGTGCAGATGCATGCTTGGTAAGGCACGGAGAAATAACCGAGTAATGATTCCGACTGATACTCTTTAAAGTGTAATCAAACCACTTGAAAATCAAAATCAATCCTTGTCAGTTGTAATGTAAAAGAATTAAAGAACCTCATTGCAACAGAAGCTAAGGTCATTTTATTTTGACCTGTTCTGAAAAAAATAGAGAGGTTCAAATATTCCAATGGTGGATCTGCATTTTGGGGGCTTACTGCCATGAATGTCAAAAACACAAACTGTGTTGACTGTGGAAAACAGGCTTACGTTGCAAGAATGACTAAGGCGATTACGGAGCTGCATGAATGATTAATTTACCCTGCTTTTGTTTCACTTTTGATCCCGGGCCCTCCACTGAAAAAAAAGCAATTTTGGAAGAAGATATTTTAAAATAAAAATTAAGTCAGTTGTAATAACAGACAGCTTATTACACAGATGTGCACCAAAGCTACTCCGAGAAGAGCAGTATGAGAGATTGGTTGCTGCCATATCACTGTAACATGAATATTAGAAATTTGTAGATAAGTAATTGCTGAACACTTTGCAATCAGAATATCTATTCACATTTTAAAAAGAAAATATTATTATTCTTTCAAATAGCATGTACAATGAAATAGTGGTAGTGCTTTCCTAATAACCCTCCTTTAAGCTCTGTTTAGAGCATTTGTTTTGTTATTAAAATCACTCTATATATTTCAGACAGACTTCAGCTGAACTACTGCCTAGCACGTGCTAGACACATATTGATTTTTGTCTTAGACCAGCATTTCCCCTGAGCATCATATTATTTATTCATAAAGCAGGAATGATGTCTGACAGGCAGTTACAGGGGTGTATATCTGTAGTCCAGAAACAATGTGAAATGCTTTGCAAGTACCCCAAGAAATCAATGTGTTGATGCTAAAGAACAGTCTTTTAATTCTGAGCACACATTCTGGCCATCGTTCACTGTGGAAAAGGACATTTAAATAACAAATAGTTGCTATTAAAACCACAGGCCTAAATTTTCATTCATCGTTATTCTAATTATCCAAGCCAAGATAGAATTTGGCGGAGAAGGTGGATATCCAAGCTCAGGCATTCCCTAAGTGATACAGCAGTCCTGCTCCTGTCCTAATCCTCACATATATATGGGCATTTTTTTGAGAAAGGTTATTTTTTCTTGATAAAGATACAAAAGCCATTTTCTGATGATCAGAAACAAGATATTTCTAAAATGCCTAAATGCTTAAAATACCTAAAATTCATAACCATT
>JAUBOD010000971.1:5762633-5787392 GCA_032353885.1 Nothura maculosa | reverse complement strand
CTGTCTTCTCTTCTTTCTTTGATTTTTCCCCGACTTGTAGTTATTGAAGTCCCTGAAGATTACAAGGGCAGAATGCCTAAAAATGCTCTTTAATGCTTGACAGCTAGACTCTGACAGTGCTATACTCACATTTTAAGCAAGGTAAGAGTTGAAGGATAATGCTGAACACAATACTGAGGGTTTACAGAAGAGGTGAATGGGGATTTTTGTGGCTTATGATGAAGAGTCTTTGATATAAGTGTTTCAAAAATTAGATTAGGGTGTATATCACTTGAAACTCTTTTCCAGTTGTGCTGTAAATTTCATGGCAAGGTTTTGTTGAAATGAGCTCTTGTGGTCTGCGAGTAAGAAAATCAATCAGCATGTGCCTTATCATTTTTTTATATACATGGTAGGGATGCAATTAAATTCAGTCAGAAAGGTCACAGTGTGGAGTGTACATTAACCTTGCACTAACTCTGTATATGATACTGCCACTGAATGCGAGTTAATAAAGGTATCATTTGGAACTGTACATTTGGTCCCTCTTTTCTTTATAGGTAACTGTAGTCAGACAGGCGTGCTTCTAATTACACCTCTGTGCATAATGTTAGTAGATATCTATATCTAGAATACTTGGAGCACTGTTAAATTGTATTGTGACCTGGTGTACAGTAGAGTATTACAGCTGAAGTCCACAGTTGGTGGCTAAAGATGCTTCAACACATTTGTTGAAGTTAACGTTTATACAGGAATATGTCAGTGAGACAAGACTTTGTTTCATTTCCAGGCTCTGCTGATGTTTAAAACAGCAGCTGCAAAAACTGGGTTTAATTCCAAAATGCAGTACAGTTTCTGAATACCATTTACCTTATGCACATTTACTCCAGAGGAGAAAAATGAAGTTTCTTATTAAGAACTGGAAGAATACTTTAGTGGTGAAGAGAATCTTGACCTGTTTAACCTTCTTGATTAAGTTATGGGGAAGTATTTGACTTCAGATTTAATTTGGGAGGCCCCTTTAAAGAGGAACCATGTGTTTGCAATTTTAGCTATAAAAAACAGTACAGTGTGGCATTAAGAACACTCCTGCAGTTTCAAGGGTGAGTTAAAGAATCATAATATCCAACAGCTCTTTTCCAGAAATCTGCAGTATTTCAGGATGGATCATCAAATTTTACTTTTAAAGATGTTTCTCCCCTCTTGTGAACAATGGGCAATGAGAATGAGAAATATAAAATTTATATTTCAGATTATGAGATAGAACCAGAGAAAGTGAATTTGGACAAATAGGAACCTGTTAAGCCATCCTCTAGATAATGCAAGATTTTTACAGCAAATTTTGAACAAAGGAGTAATTAGTCATGGAAGCAAATAGGTTAAGTTAAGAACTGATGAGCAGATACATTATGCCAAGGGTAGCTAGTTTATTGTCTTTGTGTTCTGTGACTGAAGAAAGGAGGTAGATGAAATACACTTGAGCTCTAATAAGGAAAATTGGATATGATGCCCACAATGGTGGGAATCACTAGTATCTATAAGAGATTTCTTAAAGTAGGTAAAGAAGGGAATAAAGAGGAGGTGGCAACATTAGTCTTGAAAATGTGGGGGTGTTGGGCCTAAGGGAGGCTACTAATAAAGGTCCTCAAGGGAGATGAAGCGTGTTTATTATCTTCTCATCATAATAAGCTGTGGTGTGCTTATGAATCTGCAGATGACTCCAAGTTAAGAGGTACTGACATTTCAGAAGAATATCATCGCATCATATGAGATGGATCAAATTATCTTCTGAGCTGGAGCAATAGTTATGGGATAAAATTTAATTGCGCAAAGTGCAAGGTCGTGCTTTGAGGGAATAATAGGAATTTAACCTGTGAGCTGGGAAACCTATGAGTTGAAAAAGAGGAAAAGATAAACATAGCCATATTAGATGATGAAGAACTGCAAGCTACCAGTATAGTGCTGTTGTTAATAAGCTAAATGTATTCCAAAAGCGTAGCGGGTGATGTGTTTCCAACAGGGATAGGGAAGTATTAACAACATATTTTAAAGTATTGACAGAGCGCAGTGAGACGAGCGTGTTCCATTCACATATGGAAAGATGGGTTCCGACTGAAACGGCTTCCCAGACGGGCTGTCAGGAGCATCAGGGGAACGGATCGCATGGTGTGCCAGAAGGCACTCTTAAAAACTTGGCTTGTGCAGATACTAAAACAAAGGCTGAGATACTGCTCTCTCCAGGGGAGTAAATACACAGCAGGAGGGGCATGCCAGGGAGCAAAAAAGAGCTATTTAAGGTGAATAAGAACAGCTGTAGAAGGCAAATGGGTGAAGCTGGGCCGGGATTTAGAGGACAGTCCCGAGTTGTCCCTGAGGTTCCTGGGCAGGTGTTTTCGTGGAGTCGAGAACGAGCAGCAGCTCTGAGAGGCAGTTGTGTCAGTTGGGCAGAGGGACTCGGGAGGATTCTTGCGGTCCCTTCTTCTGTGTTTGTTTAAGGCGTCACTCTTGGGGAACAAGATGTCCACGTGCTTCTGTGTGTGTGTGAATGTTTTAATTAAATTCCTAGCTCTTTCTGCGTGTTCAGAGCATTCCCCAGGGGTGAATGTGTCCTTGTGACGCAGGCAATGTGCAAGAAGACATATCCTGTGTGCTCGGCTGCAGAGCACCAGGGAGGGGAAGCCTCCAGGATCCCCAGCTTCTGCATTTCCTGAGGGGAAGGTCCTCAGTCAGCTCCACTTTTCCCATCTCCTTTACTGCTGTGGCAATGTGTGGCATTTATGATCCTTTTTTGATAATCAGTGATAACCACCCAGCCTTTCAGACATTTTAAATGGAAAGTTTGAGTTCACGAGCAGGATGTTGAGGGGTTTTTGCTTAGAGCTAAGGTCACCCTGAATAGTACTCCCCGGCCTGGGCAACTGCAGCTCTGCACCAGTGCCACATTTGTAATATTCAGATCAAACAGCTTTTATTTTCTGTTCTTACCACGGCTCACATTGCTGATTATAGACGGTCCTTTGAGACTCACATTGCTCTGTGGGTTTCAGGAGAAAGAATCTGTCATAATTTGTATTCTCGCTAATCTTGAAAAAACAGAACTTTGGTTTTTGCAGGAAATCCAGCAATTTGTTTTGTCCATTCATATGTTAATACCCATGTTTCTGTAGCTGCCAAGCTGAAGAAGAATAGAGATGACAATTTATTCCACTCGCGGCATGCGAGGCTTGCTTCTTGGATCAACCATAACAATGGTTATCGTTAGGAAGGTTGTATCCTGTGAAATAAGCAGCAGAAGCATCTGTTTCATTTATTTTTTTTTTAGATTATTCCCACCCGGTTTCCCTGCTTATATTGTTTACCCCTGACATGACTATTTATTCAAAATATGTAAAATATGTTAATTAAGATTTTATGGCTGAACCACATTTACTATTCATTTTTAGGAAACTTTTGGACAGATTCGACTGGTGTTATTCCAAGAATTTTACTTGCTGATTTGCTCTGTTTTGAGAGTAAAATCGTGGCTTTTGTGTCAGACATACGCAGCATGGGAAGCCAGCAAATGTGAGAACCAAAAAATGACTTGATGCTGCAGACAAGAATGTGCAGTTTCCCCCTCCCTTTCCTTCATCTAGTTCTGCTGTAAAGCAAACAAATGCCATGTATTCCATCTTCATATGACTGCAGCTTCTGTCTAGAGCAAAGCCTTGAAAAAGTTTGATCGGGACTATCCCAAGAAGGATGCAGGGAGCTCTGGCACTGTTAGCTGAACGCACCGTGTCTCTGGGGTAGATCTGCTCGACAACTCAGCTCAGATGAGCAGAAGTTACATTCACGGGCAGGTACTCAGCATCATTTCCTTTGTCATTACCTTAAGGTGTATGAATATACACACTAACTGCTCATTTTTCTGTTAATTTTCTGGGTAATGAGGCCTTAAAACTGTATAAGGATAGTGTTATTTTTTATATAGTAGTGTGGTGAAGGTTGAAGACTACTGCTTAAATAGTATTGAACCTCACATTGAGCACTGAGGTTCATGGGTTTATTCATTTAATATCTCTTAAATTTAATAGAGATGGTAATCATGGGCATAAAATAAAATGGCAATATCCTACTTGAGGAATAAAGCAAGTCCCAGCCTCATCACTGCTTCTTCTTAAGCAGGGCAGGAAGAAATAAAAACAAGCTTATTCAAAGCCGAGTCAGAATGGAGATGTTTCTCTTAAACTCATTAAACAAAATGAAGAAAGAAAATTCACATCCCAATTATTCCTGCAGTTATAGTTTAGTATGGGAACTATTCTTTTTATTGCAGGGAATAATGGAATACTTGCTGCTTCATTCAGATGCCTTTTATGATTTTTATTAATGTAAGCATCAGCATTTTGCTAAATGAAATTAGTCTTTCCAGATATTATAGAGTCATCTGCTCTTCTAAAATTGTTTTTTCCTTTTGTTTGATGACTGAAAGTTGCTGCACCATATTCTGGAGGTTCCTAATAGCATTATGAAAAGAATGTCCATTCCCACGTGGTTAGAAGAGAAATTCATAGCTTTTCCTGTCCTTTGGGGGAGAAAATAATAAGTCGATTATATTACAGAAAAAAATGATTTCTAATCTTAATCTAAAAGTGAAATCTATTTCTAATCTGTTTAGAGTTAAGAACTTATAATAACCACCTGTGTGAAAACTTTAAACATAATAATTTAATTAAAAATAATCTAGCTCAAAATCTCAGCTTTTTAAAGTTATTATTATTTTGAATGATATTTCCTGGTCTGTTTGACATCTCAGGGAAGAACATCTGCTTCAAAGACTTGGAGATCTTAAGTTATGACTCTTTATGTTTTCAAATAATCTCTTCTGTGATGCCACTTTATACAGCCGATAAGTCACCTCCAGCTGTGTGGGCAAGTTTGGTGTTATCAACATTGTCTGGTTTGGTCTGACTTCTTCATTAAAAGTAAGAAAAAATACAAGACTTGCTCCTTGGTAGGAATGTCTGTGTTCATCTTGTTCCTGTAGAGTTAAAAAAGAAAAAAAAAGAAATTGTGATTTTCCTTCATTGGTTATTCACATTTTTTTCAGATTCCTTCTATTTAAAATGATCATGTTTTGTGTCTCATACATGGGCTATTAAAAAGAAAACTCCTTAAAGCAGAATCAGCCACAGTGATAATAATATTAAGAAACCTCCAGTCTATTCTTGATTTTTTCATTATTTGATAACTGTTTTTGAAATGCTGCATTTGTAGGATTCAGATTTAAAGTAGGTTTCTGTGAATACATTTAGAAGAATTTGCAAATAATTGATACTTAGGCTGTATTCTTTTCCCATGGATTTTTTTTTCCAGTGGACATTCTAGTAATTATCCTTTATTTACATAAATATTTATGCAGATATTTATCATTTGTATCCATTAAATGAGTTAGCTACATTTATATTTACATTGACGAAGTTGTGTTACATTAATGTAAAATGTTGATTGCCTGTAATTGCATATTCTCACTGCAGCAGTATGTTAGGGTAAGGATGCTGCTGGGTGTCAGGGGGACCAGGGTTCCCCGCTCCTTGACCTGGTTTGTTGAAGAAGAAGAAAAAAAAAAAAAGCAGTTAAAAGGATATGAGGATATGAAAATGTCTTTCACATCTTTCACATCAACAGATGTTAATACTTTATGTGAATATAAATAGGGATAATTTCAATTCTTCATTTGGTTGATTAATCTCATGGTGTTTTTTCTGTAACAGCAAAAAATGTCTTTGGCAAAACCTGTCTAAAAAGAGCAGAGTGGGTATTCCTGCAGAGGCTGCCCAGGACATTGAGAAGCTTCTGGCATACAGCTACTGATAAAAGGTTCTGATAAGTAACATAATAAATTTCAACATGCAGTGAACTTTCTTCAAGATCTCATATATGAATGTTGATGTAGCACGATCCTGCTTATCCTGGAAGATCCTGGATCATCCCTGCTTGAGGAGGGAAAAAAGAAAAAGCTGCAATTTGGCTAAAAAAACTTTAGGCTGGGCTACATCCACATGCAGGATGGAATTCATAGGAGAGTTTTTGTTTCTTTTTGCCTTGTGTATCTTTTGACTTGCTTTCCTGGGGCAAGCTCTCACTGTCACCCTAGTCAACAGAGCCACGTAGCAATGAGCTCCAGATCACTGTCCTAGAGCAGAAGTTTCATAATTAAATTTCCGCACGAGTCCTTATTACTTTTTTCTATACAGGTACATTTCTTTTTATACCTCTAGGTAAATCTAAACAATTTCAATCTAGATTTTAATAATTTCTGTTTTGGATTATTCTTTAGGACACTAGTACTTTTGCTAGTTCTGTGTGATTTTTTTTTTCTCACAGGTTTCATGTAAGGTAGGGCTTTGGTCTAATGTCATCCAATTCTTCTTGCAGACTTAAATTCTTATTTAAAATTTTTTTTCCTGTTGGTTAACTTCAGTTTGGGGCAACTGTTAGAAGCATCACAAGCATCTCTCGTTTTCATTTTTGTGCCATTCAAAATTAAAAGCCCCAAATGAGATTATCTGAACTCTCCGCATTGATTAAGTCAGCAGCACAAACTCCTTGAGTGAATGCGGACAAGGGGCTTCAGCTCTGTGGAGCTTCTAGGCTCCTGTTCTGAGAAAAAAAATGAACAAACAAAAACTGGACCAGTTTTTTGTTTTGTTTTTGAGCATGACTGGGACAGAGTGTAGTCTAGTAGTTGTTTGAAACACTTCATCTGAACAAGGTGATACCCGGAGACGGCAGCATCATAAACCAGTGCTACAGGCCTGCATGTTTCTAACAAGAGAAACTGTGGTGCGGATGCCGCCGGCGCAAGCACTGCTCTTTCCAGCAGAGCAGCATTGCACTCAGATTTATATGGCAAAGTTATAAACACGATAGGAATTCAGTTGTTCACATTATTTGCAGTGGCTGCCAGCATACGTTTTAACCACTTCCTGGCCAGTGTGGAGAAAGAACAAAACCTGAGTCATCGGAATGGATTTCCTTGTCGTTTTGAGAGCTGGTCTTGCAGTGTGGATGAAGCACTAATGCCCCGCTGCTTTGGCATGCCAGGGGCAGTTGGGTTGTATCGATTCGGTGATGAATCGAGCAGGCAGTATCCAGTGCTGTTAACGCTCTCGGCGCTGGAGAGCTGAAGCAGCCAGCAGGGAGGAAGCCGGGATGCAGCTCGGGGATAATAGGATGGCTGAGATGCAGAGCAGGCAAAGTCAGAGATGGCAGGTCACAGCTAAGAGCAGTCCTTAGCATGGCACATCTCGTCTTTACACCTGTTAACATTGAGTTTGTATGTTCAGATATACTGGGTGAAAGATACATACTGTCTGGAGGCGTGCAACTTCACCTGCTTATTCTTTTATATCTTCCCCATGTTAAGTATTGGTGTAGAAATTGGTATAGAAAAACAAATAGCACTGTGAATGTTGAGGGTTTTCTTTTTTCTGAGGAACTATTTGCCTTTTTTTTTGTTTTTTTAGATAATCAGTAAGAAATAATGTAAAGGCCAAAGAATGCAATACCTAGTCTGCTGACTGACAGCATTAAATTCATGCAAAGAATTTGCATGCTTGCTGTTTAACTGAACAAACCTACAGCTGACTACCAAAGAGCTTCCTTTGTTTTGCCTGCCATTTAATCCAATAGCTTTTATTGGTCATGAGACCTGAAACACAAGCAAAATATGTTTTATTTTAGCAGGAAGTAGTAGAAAGATTGAACTTCTTTTTTTTTAAAAAAAAAAAAAGGAATTTGCTAGTAAAGATGCATAGAGATTTCTGAGAGTGTGCAAAAGAGCTATGATTTCCAAAAGTAGATCTTCTGGCAAAGTTGCACGTTGGTGCTAATGTCTTAGAAAAGATCTGTGTATGGCTGGTATTAATGCCCTATACAATTAAGAAAGTGAAAATTGATAGACCTTGCTCATTAATTTTTCTGGGCCTGATTAGCCATTTTGCATGGAACAAATTACGCTGTATGAAGGGGGTTATAGACTATGGTGCTTCCTGTAGCAAGGGATAGGAACTAATTGTGCAGGGAATCCCTTCTAATGTGGTATTCCTAGAAGATTTCTCTGCTCAGGATTCAGGCTTTGACTCACCGTGGCTTCTAGCATCCAGTGTGGAGAGGATGCTAAATCACCTTGAAAACATGATTTTTAAAGTGATTGGAAGAAAAAAAAAAAAAGGAGAGAGAGAGAATATTTGTGTTTTCTCTCATCAGATTAAAAAAAAAAGCAAAGGCAGGAAGGACGTGAGTACTATTTGTACTATTATTTCTGAAATGATTTAGGGTAGGGGACACTCTTCTAAACATACTGCATGATTAAGCTAGCCTTTTATCTTCTGCCCCACTAATTTAAAATTGAATGTTTCTTGTGCTTGCACTGCCTAAGACAAACTCATCTCTCTGAGTGTGAATTCAGCGGCACTTTACTGCCGGGGTTCCCACAGTAGCAGCAAGCGCTCATATTCGAAGGGAAGTTAAGATTCTCTTCATCATCGTGGGACCATCGCTGCTTTATCAAAGGCAGCAGTTAGAGTCCCTGTGGGAAAGTTCACAGCTGGCTGCAGCTGCTCTAGTGTAATCCTTTCCGAGGGAGCAACGCACGCTCAAAATGAGAAAACCTGTAATGAAATCCATTAAAAACCGTTAGGAGGGAAACTAGCTAGGGGACATGAATTTTAGTGGAACAAAAAACTATTTATATGAAGCCACCATTACAATAACTTGACAGCTATAAAACAGTGCCTTCTGTTTCTGTGCCTGTATTCAGTTTGCTGGAGCGATGGAGGCAAGAAGCCACAACTTGCTCCTGTTTTAGGCGGGACCTATAGCACTCCGGCTAGTCCTCTGCGACCTGTAGCACTCTGACCAATCCTTCCCAGTGTGTTGGAGGAGCTCGGCACCGTGTTGCCCCGCTGGGTCCTGGCTGCCTCTTCTTCCACTCACAGGAAAAGGGGAAAAGGGAGCTCAGCAAAAGCCGGGCTCTGAGTGTACGTGCATGCATGTGTACGTGGGGCTGCTTTACTTTCCCCTTTTCCCTCGGGCTTAATGGAAAATGTTTGTTTCTCACATCCCTATCTGTCCATCTGTCTGTTTTGGTGTGGCAGAAAACATGCATCGAGGCCCTTGCAGTTCCCATGAATTCAATGTAAATGCTGAACAAGAATTTCAGGATTTGGTTAGGAGTATTTTTTTTTTCCTAAAGGTAGGCTAATGTCATCCTCTGTGATCTGCAATTACATATTCTGGCAAAGCTTGCTCATTACTCGATTAAACAAGTCCCATCTTTGATCTTTGTTTTGGGATTTTATGCTACTGCATGCTGCTCCCAGTTGATTAAATTATCATAGGCCATACTGCATACTGTTTTATCTGGTGCACTTTGTGCAAGAGAGTCAAGGGGGTGATATATGGACTTCTGCTCTCCTGTTGTCTGTGGTAGCAATGTTATGTAAAACTGACAGAACTTGCACTCAGAGATGAAAGAAATCTAACTGGAATTCAACATTAATGTTTTGTCCAGGTCCCACTGGGTGGTTTAAAAGGTTATATGGAGGCATATAGGCTCTCTGCAAGTCCTCCTTCTTCAGACATTGATTAGATACTTACTTAATAATAGCCACAGAAATCTTTATTGAGACCCTGGCTTTCCTGTCTCTCAGGAGTGGATTGGAAGTGTACTGATTGCTAGGCCTCTGCTTGCCTCCTATGATTGATGATAGATGCTTGAGGTAATCTTCATGACGTTGCCATTGGAAAAAAAAAAAAGAAAGAAAAAGAAAAGCTGGTGTAATGGTCCTGCTGTGTTCAAAACTTTATGGACAAATAAAGAAAGGAGAAATCTCTCTGTTGTTTTATTTTTTGCACTTTCCATTATAATTACTGCTTCTCGAAGGATGTGGAAAAGGGCTTCACTATTACACTTCAGAGGCTTTTGCAAGCGTGGATGAGAGCTTCTGGACTGAAACATGACTAGATAGTCCCAAGTATATTTTAAACAACTCTGTTCAGCTTAACAAAAAGAAAGGGAAATTTCAAACAGCTTTCCTTTGGTTCAGCATCTCTGGTTTATTGGACAACTAAAACATGTGAGATGCTTTTAAATTAAAATGCTTTTGAAAATCAAAATCAGAGCAAGTACAATGTTTCAATCTTTGCCTAAGCCTGGTCTTACCAGACCCTTGTGAAATTTGCTGTTTTATGTTTTCTGTTTAATGGCTCTTCTATATTTCTCCAGTCCAGTCTGAACACAGGCTGAGGTGTCCATGTACGTGACAATCTATCCGCAGGGATGTCAAAGGGAGTGCATGGTATTTAAGGGCCATATCTCAGTAACGTGTTCTCATATGTACTGTTCTAAAGGACTGATCTCTTACAGGTCTAAAATAGGGGAAATGGGGTCCAAATCAGTAGTGTAAAATCCTAGAACCCCAATAGCAGGAAAATCCTACAACCTCTCAGTTATTACTGAGAGGTTACTCGTATGCCTTGGAAGCCCTGCTTATTTGAGGTACCTTGAGCTTCCTTAGACTTTAGCTTTTGTACATGTATTGAGATCGCATTTTGGGCAGTATTCCTAGATTTCTAACTACTCTCACGTGAAGCATATGCACAAGCAGACAGCTCTGCTTCATTCATATAGAGCAGACATGTCTTCAATTTGACAAACACTTTGAATAACTTTGGTTGCATACAAAGATACTTGACATAATTTGTCAACTTCCTATTTGTATTCTGATGTGGTTTAAAGTAGCTCATCCATTTTTTTCCTGGTTTTTAAAGCAGTTTTCACCATCATGGCTGTAGTGATGATAATCAAAGAGACAAAGGAGTGTTAGTTGACAGCCTGTATCCTATTCTGTTACTCCTGAACTTTTGAGCATTAAACAGTGTCTCAATTAGCTGCAGTTGAATCAAAATGAACAGTTTCTCTGGGGACTCTTTTTTTCTTTTTATAGATCCCTGGATTTAAGTTTACTGTTATTGGTGTAGGCATTGTTAACACTGTTTCAATATCTAAATGTGTTTCCAACAGTTTATGTGTGGCAATAGTTCCATTGGAAAGAGACTTGTATGGTTTGTGCAAATATTTGCTTGTAGGGATGAAATTACATTTTAATAATTACTTTTCATGTAACATGATTTTCTGAATAAAATGTTTTATCTGTTATGCTTTTGTCAATTGTGATGTCCTCACTCCTGACAGAAAAACTGGGATAATTCAAAGTCGGGTGACAACATCAGCCCTAGAAAAATACCAGTCAGCCTCAGGAGGCAGGATTTAAGACAGTTGTGTCTGCTGATGCCGTAGTGACATGGATATCTTTTCTCTCAGCTGCTTTATCACAACTTGTCAGGGAATGACAGGAGGATGTCATTCTGTATCTCCCTTATAGCATTTATAAACTCAAAATTAAGTCTTAGAATAATACATAGATTGATTCTGTCTGGTGGCTATTTTGCTAATTACCATGGTGTCACTTCCACTTTTAAAACCTGTATCCACTAGTATCCTACAGTCTGATCCATTATCTCCAGCAGGCTTTAATCAGATTTGACATTAAAAAAAATATGATTCCTTTGTGCTTTTATAGTCTAGAAATTTGATTTAGATAATCAAATCTTGTCCATATTTCCAACTAATTCAAGAGTGTTTCTCCTGGTTAGCTGTGACTATATAGGAAAATGGATGGTTTTGCACTATTTTTAACCAAATTTAAACATATTTGAATGTCATGAGTCAGAAAGAGCTTTGACCTGAAATGTAATTCAGAAGTAGAAAATAAGAAAAGTGGAAGATTCAGGAGAGGATTAACCAAGTGGAAAAGAAAATTCCTACTCTTTCAAGGCTTTGTTTCTATTAAATGAGGTGGTCTAAAAATTTGTTAGCATAGAATAGTTGGGCCTTATACCTTTTGAAGATTAGGAAGAGTGGAACATGAAATCTTAGTGATATGATTTTTTTTTCTGCATTTTTAATCAAAATTAGCTAGCTGCAAGAAGGAATAGAAGGCAACCTGAAGTCAAAGGAAACCCATTTGTAACCATCTGTGTCCTCCTGAGTTGCACTAGGAAACTTTTCTGTAAGTATTTAGCCTTGACCATGGCAGAATTGAATACACTTGATCTTGTCTGGACTAAACAATCTCAAACCTGTCAAGTGTTTGGGTGAATAGTTGGCAATTCTGGTTGCTACAAATGTAAACCAAAGAGCCAGGATCAAATGCTTGACAAATACTAGCTTACTGGAATCAGGTGAGCTGAAAGTTTCGGTTTCGTTGTCACTGCTAATCTGACAGGCGGAAAAAGAAGAAAGACATCTAAATATATTATCAAGTGTTCTTAAATGCTTCCCTGAATGTGTTGTAGTTCATAACTGCTATAATGTAAATCAGCATATGAACCTACCTTTACGAAGATTTAAGACAGTGATTTGCATTCTTGTGATTCAGAATCTAAACATTAAGCTCTCTAGATATCGGTACACTTGAAATGTTCTTATGGCCTTGACTTGACTCTTGAAAGAAGGGGCTTTCAACTCATGCTAGATATCCCAAATGAAAATCTAAGTGAAGATAAATCTTGTGTGACTTGTATAGGTGCTGGTTTCACTTTAGCTAGTCAGGAAGCTCCAGATAAAGAACAGATTGTTGAGGCACGAATCATGCACACCCAAGTAAATGACTTAATTCTACTGGATAGCCCAGTATGAAAAATTGCCCCCTTTAACAGTGAATGCTGCCCAGGATGTGCACGATTTCAGTACATACAGGAGATAAGAAACACTTTTGGGGAACTGAGTGACTCCATGCAGCAGTATGCCATAGCAAAAGGTGATACACTCCCAGTTATGTTATTCTGGCCCATCTGATAATGTGCATGTGTCTTGGATTTCCAGGGATGGGGAGGAGTTCATGGAGAGCAGCCCACACTGGGCTCAAGCAAGCAGGAGGACCCAATGTGTGCTGGGAGTGTCCGGAGAGGTGGGAGGGTAGAGTAAGAAGTCTTGAATGGGCCATAGGAAGAGTCAACGTGTTATTTCATGCAGGGCCCAAGAAAATATACCAGTTCTGTACAGTTTTATCAATAAAACTCTGAATAACTTGCAAAAAAATAAGATGAGGGAGTAGTGATGATGACTTTGACTGGAAAAAAATGTAATTTAGAATGTCTAAAAGAAGCTGTGTTATCAAATTGGTTTTCATTAACAGCTGACTCTAAGTTTAACTAAGATCTCTAGGGCTATGGCATCATTATCACCTGATTGCAGCTCTCCACCTCGTTGTTTGACTAGCTGAAGATTCAATGTAACACCTATTTACAGAAGCGATTTACAAGCGTAACTCTGATCTGTGTGGACAGAGATGTTCGGAATTTGCTTAAAGATGTTTGCTTTATATTTGTAAAGATCTAATTTGATATCAACGTTTCAGAATGTGCTCAACTGCAGGGACTAAATATGTACTTTACTGGAGAAAGAACTCTTGATCTCCATTTCTTTAGTTGTAGGTATAAAGTTTGTGTATGTGTGTCTTTTAAAAGCCTGTGATCAGACCAGTTTTATGAAAATAAGAATATACTGAAAACTCTGATAAGGACTCCATAACTCCAGAGACCTGTACTGCAACTTATTGTCCCCCAGAAGCTTTGTATTTAGTGCTCTCTTCACATTTTTAAGGAAAATTTTAAAGATACTCTCTCGAACCTTAATTCTGCATTTTCTTAATGCGTTATTCCTTGGAAAGACAAAACTATCTGCTACGAGACTTTTGCTTTTATACTCTTTGAAAGCTGAGAGTGTGTGAGGTACAGGAGAGGGAGATACTGGTTGCAGTTGGATGATATACATCCAAAGATGCTGGAAATTAATAGAATAGCTGTGGATTTACCTCAGTGCAGATGAGAAATTTATCTTCAGTACAAGTTCCTATTTCATTGGAGGAAAAAAAACCCTAGTATCCTGATCTTTACAGTGCCCAGATATGGAAGAAGTCAGTAAGGCTTGTTTAAAAAAAAACAAAAACTCACTAAATCAAATAGGATCACAAAGAAACAGAAAGAAAATTATCTCCAAGGAAAAAAACAATGATAAACTGTACCATATAAACCATATATATGTAAACGTTAACTGCAGCACAAACATTGTAGCTTTCTGCTGCCCGTATCTGGATTTGTCCGCACAAACAAATGCAGCCACTTCAACTAAAATCTAGGGGTGCAGACAGTCAAACTCTTTAGGGATTAAATGAGATGCCACAGTCAACCTGTAGTCCTCTCTTCTGTTCCAGACTTACAACTGTGAAATCCAGTGACAGTCACTGCTGTTAGCTGCTTCCTATCCAAAATATACCGTGTTGGGTGTTACGCATTAAGCAGCCTACTGATGCTGTGTTTCATTTCCCACACAGTGCACAGAAAAGAGAAATAATATGAGAAGAGTAATGCCAAGATTTACTGATTCACATGTCCTAAAAACCTTAAAGAAACAGAAAAAGGAGGAGAAATAAAGCTGGCTTACAGGACATTACTCTTGATTATACTGGATGTGTTTAAGTTGAACTAATTCTGCTTGCCTCTGGCAACAAACATTTCCTAATGCACTTCAGCAATACACATTGCATGCCCAACTGCCTATTGAATTGTGAATGTAGGCTGCTCTCCATACGGTTCTGTGGTTTAGGGCATCTTTATGACCCAGAACAACTGCTTCAGCACTCGTTTTGTTAAGTGTAGAAGGTTATGAATTTCTGAGATCACTTATATAATTCTGTTGGGCAAAAGGAATCACATTTGAGATCCATTAATTGTGATACTGGCCCTGGAAGCAAATGGCTGTGCTTCTCTGAAATATATTTCAGATATTTAAAATGTTCTGTCAAAGAACATCTGTTCTTTCATTGTCACAAAGTTCTCTGGCTGTGTTAGTATTAAGCAATTCTGATCTTGCCCAATTGGAACAACATGCAGAAGAAATACCTTGACTTCTCTTTTTATTCATTAATAGGTCAAAGGACTAACTTTCTTTAAGATCTATCATTAAAGAATAAAATAAAGTTAAAAGAGGTGGTTGCTCATTTACAGCTCTCCATTCTCAGCTTAATTTTGAGTAAAAGATGGACAGCTTTACTTGGCTGTTAGTATCTTCTTGGCATCATCACTGAATTTTCCTGAAAAAGTATGTTGGAGTTTGGCCTCAGTGAAATGCTTCCAAATGTTCAAGTTATTTAAAAAAATGTTTATGAATTCTGTGTATAAATCTCCCTCTCTATGTATAGATGCTGCCTCATGTTAAAATTCTTATGCAAGGAATTGGAAGTTGTCTATCTGTGATTTTTGCTACTCAAGCTGGAGGTTGACAGTTTCCTAGAATTTAACAACAAAAATGAGTGACTGATGCTTGGGCATCAAGGGATAGATGCTCATGAGCCTCAAGCCTGACCTGGTTGGACCTGCTAAAGGGTGAGAGAGGCCCTCTATGGGACTCCAGCAAGTCACCAATTAATACTAATTGCATGGGAAATCATTGTAATGATGTGATGGTTCATCTGGGACCTGGAACGAGTTCATAGTTGTGCTGCACCCTAGGACTGAGTATCTCTTGTTAGTTGTTATTAGAAGAAAACATATTGTTGCTACTCTGTGCAGCTGCAGGCATTTTAAGATCTGACTTATAATTAATGTGAAGAAATTTGAAGCAACTACTGTGCATTGTGTAGCTTGGTCTGGGAATATTTGAGTTAAACTGTAATCTTATTATGGTTTCAGCAAGAATCACCATCAGCTTCTCTGGAGCCTATATTGGATTGTTTTTCATTTTCTGATAGAAAAGAAAAAAAACCATAAAGTTACAGGAGAGAAATCCCAAGTGCATGCTATAGTCCTTTTAGAATGAGAGAAATAAAAGCATTTAATTGTAGAAGGGGTTTCTGGTTTGCCTTTATCTTTGCCAAAGGGAGCTTGGGAGAAAACTGGGGTTTCAAATCCTGCCATCCTTCTCCCTCCGTATTGACAGCTGTAAACATCTGCTACAAGAATGTGATTCATTGTGTCCTCGAATAGTTGCTCGTTAAGATCATTAAGCATTGCGCCTTCTTGGAAATTAAAATGTGGAGGAAGTGAAGGGCCAACTTGTTTGGAGGTTGCCTGCAGTATGATTTCAGAGTCTTGTGACAGCAGCCACAGCACCAGTGCTCTGTTGCAGAAGAGAAGCCCAGCAGGAAGTGCTGAATTCCAAGCGCGCTCTGCAGAGCCGGCAGCGAGCAGCAATGGGCGCTGCAGCGCGCGCCGCTGGGTCATCTTGCCGAGATGTTGCCTCGCGCTGCTGATCTTTCCAAGGCAGACGAGGCTTCGAGTCATAGACTATTTCATATAACGCGTCCCTTAGTTCAGTGCTTGCTCAGGCAGCCACCCTGCACCCAAAATCCTGGTGTGCAGGGCAAGGCAGCACCTATCCCACTATCGAGCATCGCGTCTCGCCCCGAGATGTGAGAACGCCTCTGACGTCTTGACACTCCCTCTTAATATAATGAAGCGCCAGCTAATCAAAAATACATAAGCATTTTTTCTCCCATCGGTTCTCCTCAGGCTACTCCAAGACGAAGCAGGGAAAAGTGCAGGGCTGTGCACTAGAGTGTCTTTGTGATCCTGCGGGTGCTCGGCCCTCACAGAGCTCGCTTTGTTTGCTTGCTCTAATAGGCTTGGCAGCCAAATAAGGTAGAGGTCTGTGCCGCGCATACGGAATCGGGAGGAACAGAGGACAAGCATCCACAAATTCCTACAACTGGAGTAGCCGGGAGAAGGAATTTCCAAATGTGCAGCTAATAGCTCTCCTCGGGGTCTCCTGTAGAATGGGACCGTAGTGCTGGATTGAGAATCCTTGTTAATTGAAGGTAATCTGTTCCATCTTTTTTTGTGAGTGTGTTAGTTTTTGCTGCCCTTCTGTTATTAGTTATTATAGTGAGACCAGAAGTTCTGAAGTCTGCAGCGTTCTGGAGCAGAATAGAGACTTTAGAACAAATAGTGGCTTCATAGCGGGCATCTTGCTGCAGCTGAGGGTCATTGGAGCTTGGCTGCTCCCCTCTGTGTGTGTTTAGCTCACATTGCTGCTAATGAGAAAATCCGTATGTGTTCCCATCAGAGGAAGAGATGAAGGTTTACTCTGCTTCTCTAGCTTTCATGTTCTCTAAGCCAGAAGCTATTCCGTATATGCAATATTAAATGGATTTTGCTAATAGAAATACATTAGCATGTTGCCATTAGGCAAGGTAAATACCACTTCCTATTACCAGAGAGAGCTGCTCACCCCTGCAGGTACTTCATGTGCTCCAACGCATTTTAAATTATGGGAAAAGACATAATCCACATACCTCAGCAGAAAAAATCATTGTTGCATTTATTAACCATTTTTAAGACACTTTTTGATTGCTTAGAATTCAGACTGTGCTAAATACATTGTTTTTTTTCTGTGTGCAGATATTTCTCCTGTTTTCTTATTCCTTCAATGACTTTTTAGTGGGACTTTTATTGCTATAATTTCTACTTTTCAATTAAAGATAGATTTAGAACAATTCTTTTGTTTTTTTTGTTTGTTTGTTTTGATATTCTCATTGCTGTCTATCCCTTACAGACTCGGAGTATATTTTTGAGAGTTCATGCTGCCATTTGGGAATGATTATAAACTTGGTTTCAAAAGCAAATGCCTCTTAGCCGTGCAGTTTTTTTCACTTTGTGAAGGTTCATTTTTTGTGCCGAGCTGCTGGGTGTTCAGGCAATGTGCTTTGCTCCAGCCAGATCCCTTTGTAGGTTGGACATCCGCAGTTTGGGCTACGTTGTATCACAAGTGTCCTCTCTTGAAAAACAGCTGTTTTGTAGGGAGTAGTTTTGTTGTTGAAGGGTCCCTAGGGTCTTGCTCCTCCTGCGCTTGGGCGCAGTTGCTGTGTGCCCTTCGAAGAGCTCCGCACCTGCCTCCTGCTTGCCCCGTGGCGGGTACCGATCCCAGCGGAGCCGTGCACGGCTTCTGTGCTGCTGCCTGGTTTTCATCTTCAGGGAGCAACTGTTTCCAAGCGTACACGTGCGGCCTTAGACGAGGAACTCTGGAAAACATCCTGCTGGTGGTGGCAGCGGCAGCCGTTGCCTCCCGCGCTCTGCCAAGAACGGCCGGAGCTTGAGCGCCACAAGCTGGGAACTCGCCACATCATGGCCGGGCAGTGCAGCAAGTAGCAAAATCCAGAGGAAATGGGACTTTTTTCCATGGGAAGCAGTGAGGTTGCAAACTCCTTGCTCCAAGTGTAGTACTAGGTCTGCTCCTGGCTCCGATCTGTATCACCCATGTACCTAACTCTAGTGTCTGCATGTTAATCTCAGCCCACTGTAGGCCACAGCTCCACTTCTCCACTGCTTATTATTAATAATAATAACCATATTGAGGCTTACCTAGATTTTAATTTATCAAATGAGGGATATTTAAGGCCATTACCTCCAGAAGAGCAAGTAGTGAAACCTCAGATTACGTTATGTGTATCTGAATGAGTTTCTTGGGTTTGTTATGGACTAGCAAGTATGGAAATCCCAAAATAGAGCTTGTCTGCACAAACCCCAGCAGAGGGAAACAGAAAAATTAAATAAATTACAATTCACACCCATTTTTTTTCCATTGGAAAAACTTTCTGTGGAAGCATCACAAGAGGCAATCACATCAGGAAATAAAAGCTTAAGTGGGTAAAGGTGGTTTTAAAGTTAAATCATAATTAGTCATTTTTTATTGCGAATGCACTGGCTTAGACTGGTGGCAAGCCCACGCTTTTACTGCTGTGTTTTAATTGGCAAGGACTTGCATAGTTTCAGTCAGTCTGCTAGTTTAAAAAAGTGGAGCAAATACATCTCCCACACATAAAACTGCTCTGCCTAAAGTTCATTCGCTAAATGCTGTACGGCTGGTTTATACAGGGAGTTTTACAACCCATTTCCTCTGCAGTGTATGCCACTAAGCAGGGAGGGTTCATTTAAAATAGATAACTTTTTTGCTTACATAACCAACAGTCCTCTATTGTATATGTGCTTGTAAACAAAAAGATGCAGCCGAGTCTGTCATGCACGTAAGCAGAGGCATAAGAGTTGTGGGGACTTCCTAACCAGTGCTTCGTTTTTCAGCAGAGGCTTTCGCTTCCCCTTTGGGAAAACCTGCATGAAGACCTTGGGCAGACGTTGCCGTGAGGTAAGAAACATGTCCCAAGAGCCTGCATTTTTACATTCTTCCTTCTAATTTTTCATGGTTATTGCATCTCCTTGTGAGACATGATTTCATGTTGAATATGTTAGATTTTCGGAAAGATTTGCATATTTGTTCTTTATTCTTCCATAGTAATGCCTGAACGACCAAAATGAACTGTTTACTGTATGGCTGGTAATCACTCAGTCACACTGGGATATGCTGTCAGATGAAGCTGTATATGCCTGCTTTTTTCCCTGTTGGCCCCAGGCTCTTAGGGAAGAGGGCCCTGCTGTGTGCTCCCCATAGCACTGCATGTGGCAGGCCTCACTGCAGCATCCATCACTGTAATATATTCAGCTTTTAAGTGTTAACTTAAAACAAGTGGTGTCCAATACATTTTCTGAGTCCCAGGAAATGTCCAATACATTTTCTGATTCCCAAATGGCCTCTGCCTACCCACTTCACTCTCACCTTTTCTTCCCCGCTGCTGCATTCACTTCTTCTCCAGGTTTTCTTCCCTTTCCCAGCATGCTGCCTGCCTTGCAATAGAGCGGCCTTTTGTCCGCTCATGCTGGAGAGAATTGGGCTTCCTCGGTGCTGCCAAGAGTGGCAGGCAGTTTTCTGCCATGCTCAGTAGCAGCCCCCACCTCCTGTGCCGCTTTCAGACGCGCTGTGCTGAAGGGTTTTTCCTGCGGGCACGCTGATGCTGTGAGAAAACAGCATCCGTGTGGCTTGTTTCAGTCTGCCTCGTGCACGGAGTGGACAAGGAAATAGTGTGAAAGCAATGAAGAATATGAAATGAGCTATTTGAAATACAGCAACTAGAAAATGTGCAGCTTTTTTACATGTAGCTTTAGTCATGATTTCATTGTTCTAATGCAATGCAGGCCACATGGATACCATTGGTATAGCACAGCCCTGCTGCTTGTGCGCTCATCATCTCCTTAGGAGACACCCAGAGTATTCATCTTAATCATCTATTTTGACTTTACAGTAGGTGCAAGAGGAAATACCACAGGGAGCACTGTCACTGGAAACATGCATTTGTTGAATGTGCAGTGTAAATATTTGAACCAACTAAATGTAAACATGGTTTTTGCCTGTAGTATGGGGAAAAACTGTCACAGTCAAACCAGCTGACCTAAGAGTGACCCTATATAAATGAGATACAAAATTGTTTTCACACATTCTGTTAATCAACATAGAGTGATTAATGGATTATCTGGTGTGAAATGAATTGCAAATACAAATGGGTCTGACATGAGGCAATCTGAAGTTGTTGTTATATTAACTCTAGAAGGAAAGACTTTCCAGATCTTCTCAAGTGCCTTATTTCACTCACAGATTTGCTATGAGTTGGTTTTCTTTTGTTTGGAAGGAAAAAGAGAGCTCTTGGGAAGCCCAGAGCAGCTACACCTGAGCTCTGCCTAGGTTGGTTTTGTAGGTGCTTGAGGAGAGCCCTTTGAGCTGGTGCTGCTCATACCCACATCTCATGAGTGGCCTTAAGCAACTGCAAGATGCTAGTGACCCTGCAGGGTAGAGCAAGGTGCCACTGCAAAACTGAGGGACACCCTTGGAAATGAATGGGAAACATTGGTTACTACTGTTTGACTATTAAGTGCATAGTTTAGTTTAAAAGAAAAAAAAAAGTGGCCTTTTGATCTTTCTCATGAAGGTGGAGAATTGCATGCTGATAGAAAACCAAGGCGAAGTTTAATTTGTAGTGCTGAATTAGGTCCAGAAGAACAAAGGCCTGCTGCAGTATAGCATCCTTTAGATACCACTGATCTTTATCAGAGGGTAAATGCCAAGAAGTGTAGATACTAAGTGGCTTTTGCCCATTTTTTCAGATTCTAAGCAGACAAAATCTGGAGGTTATTTTGTTGGCTATATTCTCTGCTCAATAGATTGTTAATCTATTGCCGGAATGGGAAGAAATGATATAGGGGACTTGACTGGCCTCCTTGGTCCATGAGAAATTATTAGAGGCATCTTATTCCCAGATGCACAGCTCTGTGTGCATTTCCAAAACAGAAGATTTGGTTACTGGAATAGCTGTGGCATATTTTTTTTTGTTTGCTGTTAATATGACTTAAAATGGGTAATAAATTGACATCCATCTTACCTTTGCTGCTATTTTGTTCTAACAGCTGGAAGCTTCTATTTACACATTAGCTTCAGAGCTTAAAAATGTCAATCTCTGGGTTAAAAAGCTGTATTGATTTTTGTCATTCTTCTTGTTAATGGTGGAAACACAGTGAAAAGAGAAAGGGAAAGAGTAGTCTAGTCCTCCTTGATAAATGCTTTCAGTTGGGGCGTAGATTAATCATGAATAACATAGCCTAAGAATGTCATCATCTGCTATTATTACTGCAATTTAGCTGTAGACAAATGAGCATATCTTTTAAGATTAAAAAAAAATATCCAAAGAAAGTAGAGGAAACCAAATAGTTTATCAGTGGAGAGAAAAATATAGTAGTATTTTTTTCACTGCATTGGGCATTAAGAGCCTTTCTTATACAGATGAGAAATGCATTGTGGAAATGAGAATAACTTTCACATATCCATGAATAATTTTTTTGTTGCCATGGAATAATCTCATGTGACTATTATCTGGATCATCCAAACCTCCTTTGCCTCCTAGACTAATATAGCAATTATTATGGGAAAGCATGGATTCATTTAAATAAGAAAGAACTACTTTTTTCCTTTTCTTTTTCCTCTTTTTTTTTTTCTTTAGCAACGTGGCAAGAAGTAGCATCAGATTAGTTTATATCTCTGAAATGCAAACCACTGCTGTTCTATAAGAAAACAGCACTATGCGTGGAAGAGTTCATGATGGTGCATGGGAAATAGGGAATTTAAAAGGGAAGAGAATGACAGTTGAAAAACCTCTGGTATGACACTGTAAACTTCAGGGAGAAAGGGAATTAGATGAAAGAATCTGTGAGCGTGGAAATAATAATATGAAGGGGAACATATTGTGCTGTTGAGATCTTCTGGCCTAGATTTTGAAAAAAATATTCAGAATATGATTGCAAATATATATCTCTGGGTGAGGGGGTAGATGGGAATATTTCCATTTATGGTAAGATAAAATAATAATGTGATTGCTCCAGCTGTTAAAGTAGTTTAAGATCAACTTCAAAATGATTTTTTATTGCAGTGACTAAATGTAGCCCCTTGTGGTTTGAAGAAAGAGTTGGAATCCATCCCAAAAAGTAGATAAAAGCATAATTTATGCTTCCTGTCCAAGCCGTAAACTGTGTGTGTAAGAGGGAGAGAGCCTGCTAGCCCAGTCCAGCTCATTCTCACTCAGTCAGTTAGATAAGACATGGTTTTTAAGAAGCCTCTTTGCATGGAATTGTAAGTGAACAAATTTCAAAGGCTAAATCTGTGTGGGGAACTTTGAAGACAGCCATGGATAGAGCGTGTGTTTTGAATGCACCATTGAATCATGGAAACATTATGGTGGAAAAGACCATCAAGATCATCGAGTCCAACTGTAAACTTACCACCATCATGCCTGCTAAACCATGTCCCTAAGTGCATCTGGGGTTAGCTTTCCAAAGCATGAGGACCACAGTGACCCAAGTGTTGTTGGCAGACCTCTGAGAACTTGTTTCTATAAAGCAGCATTTGCCTGGAAGGTGGCTGATGTCCATGGGAGCCTATGTGCCTGCAGCTGACTTCAAAGGCAATTTTTTCACCCTGACATAGTGTAGCCAGTGATTTTTGTCTACTTAGTCATATAACACAGGCTTAAAATTTGAACAAGAGTTCAAATTTGTGTATAACCTATCCCAGGGAAAAAAAAAATTAAAAAAGCAATAACTCTTAGCTTTGGGTAAATATATCTGTGTGCAGAATTTATGCTGTCTGTCAGGAGTCATAGACAATCCGTTATCATTAGACTAAATTAGTTTCCTAGATCTGCTCTTGAAGAGCAGCCAATTTCATTTCAGGGTATCTCAATTAAGTAGAGTATGCTCTAATAATATTTTACATTTGTGCACCACCTCTCATTCCAGAGTACTTTATAAATCATGTAAACTCAACCATACTGACCTTTAGCAGTCCCTTGAGTGCAGGAGAGCAGCTATTTTACAAAGCCATAGGATTTTTTTGCTATATGGTACTGCGGGAGGATCTTGTAATTTTCAGAATGAATTATATCTTCTTACCTGTATTAAAGCTTCAGTTTTCAATACTTTTATTGAAAAATTAACCAAGGTAGGATGCCTAGTCCTGTGTTTCATGTATACCATGGAAAAGAGCTATACCATCTTCCAAGAATTAAATCCTGGAAACATTTCACTCTTTTCTGTAAATGAACATAAAAGTATCACTATCATTATACCTTGATTATCATTTTATTCAGATTTTTTTCATCAATTTCTGCAGAAATAGCTCTGCCAAAAAACCTATGACTTACATGCTTCTCATTTCATAGAACAGTAGAATCATTACGATTGGAAAAATCTACAAGATCATCAAGTCTAAACATGATTTGTTGTGGATCTTCCCATCTTAAAGTAAGAGGTACAGCAAAAAAAAATGCAATGGAAAACCTATTTACTTTTGAGAGATGCAAATATAGGTTATCTTCCAGGGTATGGAGCTCAAGAAAATCAGCCTGGCTATGAATTGAGCAAGTATATCCAGAGGAAAGGTGCCAAGTGAACAAAATCAAAGGAAATGATAGTGATGAATTAAGTTGCCTGATTTTTTTGTTCGTGCCCATAAATATTAAAAGGATCAGCCAGAGCCTACTGAGATGAATTGGCATCTGTTGGAGCTGGCCAGAGGTATGTGAAGAAGGGGCTGAGGTCCTTAGGATGCAGGAATGTCCCTTTGTGTCATTCCGAGGCTAAGTTTATGTGCAGGGCTCCCTGGTGAGGACAGATTCCCTCTATTTATATGAAGAAGAAATTCTAGGGAAGTGACTTTCTTTCAGAGAAGAAATAGCTACTCAGCCTATTGTAATATTCTGTATTACAATATTTGACAAAGCAGCAGGTCAGGAGGTTAATTTGGACTTTTATTTAATCTGTTTTGTAAACAGAAGGCCAGCAATATTCTTACTTTAATTCTAAAATTCAACAAATGGATTGCAGCACTGCAGTTAACAGTGAACACTGTGGTTGATAACTCAGTTAATAGCAGGCTAAAAGAATCTTTAGGCTTTCAGTGTATTGTTTTGCCATTTATCTTTTTGTAGCTTGCCTGAGTTTAATGTAGTTTGTTCTATTTAGTAGCATTAGTAGTTTGTTCTATTTAGTAGCATTACGGAGACAAAACCCATTAAAGAAGACATTATAGTGCTTGTTTTGGTTAGCACTCAAGGCCATGAGATAATGATGCTTAAAAGATCTTGTGTTTCTCTCTTAGTAGTCATTACCACTGTGGTCACCACCAACCTTCCTAAAGCTGCAAGCCTTTTATTTTCTTTAAATCCCATGGCCAACTGCGAATGCCTTTATTATAGTCTGTGACATTTGAACAGACATGTTTATCTCAGAAATAACAGTTCA
>JAUBOD010000971.1:5737389-5754269 GCA_032353885.1 Nothura maculosa | reverse complement strand
TCAAGGCTTTTAAGAGAAAAGCTCTTCATCCAGTATCCATCAGTTAGGAAGAAGTGTCCCAAAATGAATGTCCCAAATGCAGGCAACTGTGTTTGTCTGATATGTAACTGCAATATTTGTACATAGCTTTATGGAGAGTTTCTTTTCCATAGGAAGTGAAATAAACATCTCAATTACATCTAGAAGGAGCAGACCTGTTTTTCATTATCTGTGAAGATTTTCTGAATTACATTAGTTACAGTTCATTAGATCTTATAATCATATTTGCCATGTGTCATTATGGGGGAGTGAGGGCTTTGAGTGTGTTTGAAGGTATCCCTGTTTGCAAATCATTCCCACAGGAGCAAGAGTTAGTTTTTACTGCCTCAGTCCACTGGGATCAAGCCCAGATCTTTCTGTGTCCTTCACAGCAAGAAGGCAGGCAGGCAAAATGCACCAAGTGATGGGAAATTGGTGTGGGGAGCAGGAAACAGGTTGATTTATTTTGTCTTCTTACCCCACATTATTGCACTTGCCAAATGGGGTGGTGTGTGTGCCTCAGCATGAATGCGAAGTCACAGGATATTCTCGAGTGTCACAAACAAGGTTCCTTTTTATTTGCCCCAGCTCTTTCCCCACTCACCACACTCAATCAAAAGGAAATAATGACATTATTATGCTGTCATTGAAGAGAAAAATAAACATATGTGTCTATGTTTATATTTAATATATGTTTACCATATACAAATATTTTATGAATATAGATATTAAAAAGAATGGGGCATCAATTATATTTTTCACTGATGTGCTGCCAAGAGTTGAAGGGGTTCAAGAATCAACCTTATTCAGAAGAGAGGCAGTAAAAGGTGCGCAGAAAGCCATTTTGGGGAGAGACAGGGAGGTGACTCAGTTTGTAAAACTATTAACATCATTTGCAGAAATTGTAATGAAATTCTAACACAACATGAACCCCAGAAATGAGCTGCTGCTGCATTAGCACTGCTCCCACCATGCAAACAGCCAGATTTTCCATTCTGATACATGACAAGCAAGAAAGACTGTATTAATGAATATGTCTGAACACCAC
This sequence comes from Nothura maculosa, assembly GCA_032353885.1. Taxonomy (NCBI): domain Eukaryota; kingdom Metazoa; phylum Chordata; class Aves; order Tinamiformes; family Tinamidae; genus Nothura; species Nothura maculosa. The sequence goes on along the minus strand of JAUBOD010000971.1, from coordinate 5,753,203 downwards.
AATTTTAATTGTGCCTGTTGTACAGAACCTTTTCTGGTGGAGGGGGTCTTAATTAATCTCTCCTGCCTATGCCCTTGATTTATAGATACTGCCTCTCCTAGTCTCTGAAAAGTTAGGTATCATCTGGTCTGTAAGGGGAGACAAGATGTGACTATCTTTGTTAGTACCCCTCTCTTCACAGGCAGAAGTTCACTGACTGCTCAGTGCATATAGAGAGCCAATTTAGCTTATTTTTAGATGATAGCAGTGAAGTAAGGCATGATTGCAGTGAAGTAAGGCAGTGCCTCGCCTCAAGGACCACACAGCTGTGTTTCCAAGTTCAAGGAGGAAAGCATGATCATGTAAATAACGCATTGGGACTCCGGATATCTGGGATCAGTTCTCATCTCTGACAAAGATCTGTCCAAGAGTCACCTAATCCTTCTCTGTCTTGCACTTTTTAGTATAAAGGAAGTATTTACATTTTATTTTGTGCTGCCCGTCTTGTTTAAACAGAACACAGGACAGAAACTGTTTGTAGCAATGCAAAAAGCTTTGCATAGATGCACTGAATTTATAAGAACTGGATTACTTAATGAAATACAACTGCTAAGTTGAAATAGCACTTTACTGAATGAATTAGAGTGAATAATGAGAAGTTTGAGCCTGAAATAGAGCTCTCACCTTTACAAAGCACATAATGTGAACTTTTTTTTTTTAATTTTTTAATCTGTCACTGAGCTAAATGAATGACTGCTGCTTTTCTCATTGCAAAAGAATGATTTCAGTCCTCACACAGCTCAATCCTCACCAATTCCTTTTGCTTCAGTTTTATTTAATCTTAAATATAACAAGCCCTTCTCTAATTTGCAGTCTACCTCCAAGGACTAATCACTTAGTTTCCCTGGAACATTCTGGGCTTCCAGACTTCTATATCTATAAATTATGTGTTAGCAAAGGCACACAGAAATTTTAGTTTATTAGATTTAAAATTCATTTGCTTAGGAAATTTTAAAAATATAATGATTTTTACATGTTTAATTCTCAGGAAGAGCAGGGTCTCACCTGGGTAGTCCCATTCAAGATACCTTAAAGGCTGTAATATCCAGACTGTGGGATAGAAGACATTTTTAAAATATCATAGTTTAGATATATCTGTCTTCCCTGTAAGGAGATGTCTTACATCACTTACATCAGTCTAACATTAAGTATCTAGCTCAGTGGAAATCATCTAGTCCTCTGCTGGGATGGGTTGGGGGAGTGAGAGCTCTCAGATTGAGTCCTCTAGATAGGGTCTAGATGAACAGTAAGCTATTTGTAGAAAGATAAACTTACCCTGGATGAATTCTGCCCAAAGCAGTAGTCTCTCTTCCTTAAAAACAGTCTTACTTCTTCCAGAGTGTTTTATCAGAGCCAGAACGTTGTTTTACTGTTGTACATTCTGCAATTCTCTACATGCTTCTAAGTTGGAAATCAGCAATGCCCTGTCTACTTACTGTGTTTCACTGGTCTGATTCAGAACCTGCATTTGTAAGGAAGAAGAGTGGATTTCTGTGAATTTCAGAGGTCTCTTAGGCCAATTTGCAGGGACAATCTGTCTAGATGGGCACCTGCCTTCCAGGCAGGGGGGAGTTTCTCTATTTTTTGTTATTATTACTGGAGTTTTCAAAAGAGTTGCTTGAACTGCTTTAGGTGGAACATTTTTGCACTGCAACGACTGAACAGGGACCTGGCACAGTGGAATTACAAACTGAAAAATGCAGTTATAAACAGGCTGTGTTTAATGTGAAATAACATCTAGTTCCAGGAAAAATGAAGCTATCAGGAATAATAGTGTCAGAGCTGGAAAGCACTTCACAAAGACAGCTTTCATTTCTATATGCTCGAAAGCATGCAGTAATAGTGCTCTAATTGCCTCACTGAAGCCAGAAAGCAATATGGGACACTGTGTGGGTGTGGGAAAGAGAATAATGTGCTACAATTAAGCTGCAATCTTTGGCATGGTCACTCATCAGATAAAGCTTTTTTGCTGCAGCATTTGAGTCAGTCATTATCTGACTTCTAATGCCTGGCGAAATATGTGGTGGAGTTGCTGTGAGCAGCTTAATCCAGTCTTGGAAAGCTGGAGCCACAGCTCCCTATTTTCCCTTGTGCTGGGGGCTGCCGTGGAGCTGAAAGCTGAGTAGTTCCCTTATCCCATCTGTGAAATGGGAGTAACATTTTTACCCACTGTGAAATAAATTGGCGAGCTTTAAGTTGCTTAAAAAAAACAGTATGTTTAAGACCAGGTTTATAAAATCTGACAACTTTGTAAGTCCTCACCCTTTTAATAGAAACTCTTCTCCTTTTGTAGCATGAGGAACAAAGTAAGGAGGGACAAGAAGTGGGTGTTACAAAGAAGGTGAAATGGGGAAACTCAAAGCGATATTGTTCAAGTGAGGAGACACCTTAGACAGAGATAGAGGATTCTTAAGCAGAACAGAGTGTGTCAAAAGTGAGAGTTATTTTCTATATTGGGAGGCTGCAGCATTGTCAGGAAAGCATAGGGGAAGAAAAGATAACCAAGGATGACTCTGAGCTTGCACTAGTGGAGAAAGAAATTGCTAAATTTGATAATAGAGATAGAAAAAATGAAAGGAAAAGGTCTGGAAGGAAAAAAAATCAGTTCAGCTTTGAAAAGGTGGCCAGGTCTGATAAAGCATGACTGTGTTGATTGGCCATGAAGCTGTGTAGGACAGCATTTAGTGCCATTTATTTTTTTTTTTCTATAATGCCATAGATACCTAATTTCAGAGAGACATGGTTTCTATTTAGGAGATGTTAAGAACTAGAAGTGGTTAAAAGTGATTTGGGTAATTTGGGATTGTCAGCTTTGCCTTAGATCTGCTTTTGCACTGCAGAGCACACACTCCTCCTTTGATAAGCGGGCTCTGATTTCTGCTCGGGAAGATACAGTGGGGAATTAGATCAGACCCTCATTATCCCGCTGCTTCCCTGAGCAGGAACATGAACCCTTCTGAAGGCTTTCGGCGCACGGTGTCTGCAAGGCATGTCTGACAGCCACCGACAGCGTCCCTGTCCACCGTGGTAATTCACTGCAGCATCAGGCTTTCAGGATCAGGCCTTAATTATGTGCACATCTGGTCTCCTGCAACATTTCTTGTCTGCCTGGAATAAGAAATATCTTCTTTTTTTTTTTTTGTCTTTAATTGTTGTAGCTCAGCGGCTGCTGCCGAGCAAGGAGCCTGAAATGCACCTGTACCAGAACATCATTAACGTCATATAGATGAAGCTTTGTCCTCACCTAGTACACAGAAACCCTAAGAGTGAAATGCAGCAAATACTAAGAAGCAAGAGCTACTAAAATCATGGTCTTATAATCATGCTTGTATAGTTTAGTACTGAATCTTCATATAAACAGCTAGAAGCTCAAGCAAGGCAGACACAGTAACACAGATGAATCTCGTGTCTTCTTACTGGGCCTTTGGAGATGCCACCCAGTCTTGCTTCTGGTGACACTGTGGTGTTACGGCAGACTACCTGGACCTCAGCCCAGACACCTGTTGGCTCTGGTCACCTAGGTCCAGTCACCTATTGGCTCTGGAAGCATTTAACCATGTGCAGTTACTGTTAAATATCAAGCACTAGAGAACAGTTTCAGTTTTAAATTAAGAGGTTTAGAGAGGGTTTTTTGGATGAAGGAAGGGTTAAGTTCGTTTTAGCACAGGGCAGTCATCTGATCCAATTCATTACAAAACTGCACTTAATCCGTTTGCCAGCAGCAAGAAAATAGGACCAGTTTGTTTTTCTCTGTATATGTAGAGAACATTTCTGAATGGGAAAGATTCTGGATTGAGTAAAATGAGCCTACCACATCCTCACCCTTGTCTAGATAAAATGCATAGACTACAAGGAGAAGTTTAGTATGAAATCTTGTTGCTGCAGGAGTTGTCACGGTAAGGAATTTCTTTGGAAAATGCCTTTCTCTTGATTTTTTTTTTTTCCAAATGTTCCAGCATATCTAATTGAAGGGACTTGCTCAGTCTTGGGACACTTGGCAGTATTTTGCAGCCACCGATGCCTGAGCTTTGCCCTAAGTGAATTTTCTGGGAAGCAAATAAGGTAACAAGATCTTCCTTCGGTTTCCTGTAGAATTGCAGCTTCATAGAGAAAGTCTGTTTTTGAAATCTAGACGATCATAAGATAAAAGCATCTACATCTCTGGATGTTATTTGCACCTGCAAGACGGTCTGTGGCTGCTGTCCCTCTGTTATTATCCAGGTTTCAGATCCTTTGCTATGTTTGGATGACAGTGTGAGCAGCTGGACATAGACAAGAGGACATTTGTTTCATAGCTGTTGGCTGCTTGTTTTGTAGTTCCATATACCCTGTACTACTTTCTGATTCATATTAACACTACTCGTAGTGGGTTTGCTACCAGGCCAGTAAAAATCTGGCTTAAAAATTATGACCTTCTTCTCCTCTCCCTCTCATGTTTATATTATTAGACTGGAGGGGATCATTCAGCCTGTATGATCCCACTGATCTGTTTTATAATTTAACAGGGGCAACTGAAAGCGGAGAAATAGGAGAGGGAAGCGGGAGAAGAGAGTAGCAGGAGGTGGTGCATATGGAGAGGGAAACTCACAAGCAAGATTCCTCACAGAGGATCATTACCTAATCTGTGCCCTTTTTAGCCGAATCCAGTCTGACAGCCTAGGACAGGGAGTCTTGATCTCTGAGCTCTCCCTGAATCTCCTGTCCTCTTGTGTTTGGGATCTCATGTTCAAAGTCACTCAGTTGTCAAAACAATTTCTTCCCTTGCTTCTGCTGTATCTATAATTCATAAAGAAAACCAGAGAGGTGACGCTATCAGCTTTTCCCACTCCTTCCCCTTGGGAAGTTGATGGAAAATCTGGGCCTAAGGTGGCTTATGTTCACTGCCACGTCACATGGTGCCACCCCAAGCGCTGCACAAAGCAGCGTTGGGCACAGGCATTGCACAGAACTGCACAGAAAACACACAGCAGATCCCGGATCCAAAGGGTGCTGGATCAGTCCTTTGGTGGCTTTCAATAATACTCAGATCTTCTCAATGCCAGCTCTTGCAGCAGCTTCCTCACTAGCTGGAATTCCTTCTCATTGCTCTCCCTGAGACCATGGCCTCCCCAGGCTCCAGTGGGTATGTTGGCTTCAAAGCAGCTTCACCCCTGGTACATCTGTATGCTTCAGTTTGGCAGCAAATCTTCATTTGAGCCCCACATTGCATGTGTCTCTCCTCACCAAATTTTGCTGAAATGCCTAAGCCGTGCTTTATCTCCAGAAAAGCTGTATGGACAAATAACATGTTATTTGTTATGAAAATTGGAGCTGTGTAGTGAAAAAATATGTATATTTTAATATATATATCTTTCTAAAACTGCCGAGCGTAATTATGTGTAATTTTCAGGAGATGGAATTATTTGTCATATGTGGTCCACTATTGTCAAATACTAATGTATAAAAAGCAAGGAAATAATTCAACAAGGAGAAAATCTATGAAGTATAGTGTAAGAATTACTTCTCCAAATAATGATTTTGAAATGTGAAAGTGAAGAGGCATTTTTATCTTCTCCTAGGTAAAAAGAAGTTTTCTTATCCAGATATTCCAAGCCTGCTATTGCTATTATTATTATTATTTAGAGTTCAAGATTACTTGCAAGTTATGTGGAGATTTCTAAACAAAGATATTCTTGCCTTTATCTGGGGAAGAAAGCACAACCTAGAGAAATGTTCTTTCTCAACACATCTTCACAGGTGTTGAGGTGACCATTGTACTCTCAGTGAGGTCTCTCTGGAAGGTTAAGCTATACGAGGCTGAGTGCCTTTGGAGGATGGCAGGAGGACTCTTTTCCAAGCCCAGCAGATGCAAGGCTGCACATAGGCATCAGTTTTTAGCACCAGGACTCATTGAAGCACTGCAGCCCGGTCGCAGGAGCCAACATGGTCACTGCAGACACCCGCTTTGCTGTTCCTAAAGAAAAGCTTCACCAGGGGGCAGCACAATATAACTTTTTTCCTCATTAAAGCAGTAGTTAATCATGTAAGGCATTTAAAGGGATTTGTGAAATTAGCTGCTTGTTGTTCTGTTGTTAAAGGAAGCCTCAGAGCAGCTCCAAAACCCAGAGGCTGTGTGGGGAGTAGGCACTCACCAGGGGAGAGCAGATGGTTGTGCTTGCCTTGCATCTCGGTGCCTGTTTGCCCTCCTGGGGTGCTCAGGTTGCTTGTCCAACCCTCGCTGTTTCCAAAGCTCTCTCATGTGCCCAAAGGAAGCTATTTCACCATTTGGGAGGCATTACTCATCAGGAATAAGCTCTCTGATGGCTGAACAAGCAGCACTAGCAGGGCGCAGTGCTTAGTGTAGGCAGACGTGCTTTCCTGGGTCAGGGCTGTAGCCACTTCTTCCTGTCTTTAGGCATGTGTACCATTGAGCCTCTTCACTTTCTTGTACTTGGTCCATCAGTTTAAGGGGCTGAAGGGAGTTGCATCTTGCCTGCTCAGGCTCCTCTCCTGGAGGGCTTCATTACTGCCTCATTCATGATGAAATTACTCCAACATGATGCCCTGTTCTACTCGTGTGAGTAACCGGTGCCTTTAGCAGTTGCCTCTCCAAGTTCAAGTGCCACTGTACTTTTCTGACCTTTTTTGACCTCTCACTTTTTTTTCCAGTTTACAGTGAGAGCCCTGCATCTGAATTTCCATTCACTGTAGAATAACTACAGCTTCTGTCCTTGGCCCCTTTCTTGCCTCCATTTGGCTTCTGCCCAGTAGGATTTCCCATTGCTAGATTCAGTCTTGTACTTCCCTCAAACGCACATCTCCCTTGACCTGCTGCCTCTGATCTCAGTTCTTTTTAAGCTCCGTCTCTCAACTCTACTAGCTGCTGCTCATCTTCTAGCTTCCTAATTCTGCATGGGAGGCTTCAAAGGATGCAGCTCTCCTGGGCATCTTTGTCCCAGACATCCTTAGCTTTCCTTTACCCAGATAGTGCCTTTACTTCATCAGCCTTGATACATAAGGATGTATTTGGGGAATAAGAGAATAAGTCTGCCTAGAAGATTATCTAGCCCACTGCATTATCTGAGTAGATGTAGTGATGTTTATCAGTGCAGGCATAAAATCATGAACTTATTACTAGAAATAATGTAGATCACTTTGTTCAAGACACCTTTATGTTGCTTTTAAAAAATCACAGAATCATTTGTTTCTGTTTTTACAAAAAGGAGAAGAAAAATCTGAGATTCCTGTGCTTTGTTCTAATATTTTCATTTTTTTCTGCCTAGTAACAAAAATATGGAGGTAAAAATAATATAAATGTTGAAAAAAAAACTTTTATTCAGTTTTCATTTTCTTCTCTTTTTTTCCTGTCCTTTTTTTCCCAAAGAAGGAAGAAAACTGAGTGTTTCTCTAAAGTCAAGAGGATACATTTTCATAACTTTTAAGAGGTTGGAAAAATACCTCTGAAATTTTGTTAAAAAAATAGTTGAAAAGAAAATCAACACTTCCTATTCCAAACTTCTAAGAAAGGTTTGGAGCGGGTTAACTCGCCTGCTACTGCACTCTTGGAAGGGTCTTCTCCATGCCCTCTGCCTTCATGGACAGCTCTTCGCATACATCTGTCCGGGAGGGTTTTTCCAACATTACACCTTGTTTTCTGTTGTGCTGTTCCCATAGCACCAAGCTGCCAGGAGGGCGGCCAAGGGCTTTGCTCAAGTGTGGGGAATCTGCACCTCCCATCCATTGTATTTACTGTGTTTTAAAAGTCGTAGGGGATATGATTTTATTATTGCTTAGCCAAACTAGAAATACGTAACCCTACTTCAAAGTCTGTCTTTCTAGGATGAGAAAGACATCCTGCTGTTCCTATTCTAGTAACTTCTCCAGACTTAGATATTCTTTGATGTATTCCTTGTATTCTCTCTGCTCCCCACAATAAATATAAACCAAATAGAGTGACTGGGATATTTCTAGAAATATTCCCCAAAAAAAGTAATAAATCTTACGTCTCTTTGCCCTCACTCTCTTGTGATTCCATAAATATCTAAAAAATACATGAATATATTATATTATGAATGCAAATAGCTACCTAAACAAAATGCTTCTGTTCCTCTGAGCGATAGTAAAAATTGGTTCTTCAGGAAATGTTTCTGTAATTCTGATCTCACATGATAGAAATCAACAAGCTAATTTTATATAGAAGTAGTTTTAGTAAGAACTACTCAGTCACATAACTTATTAAAGTTCCTTCTGTTGCTTTGCTTTGATGTAAATAGTCCTTTCTTGGAGATTAAGCTTTTTCTCATAAGATTTTAATACCAACAAGGTAACAGAGTGCTTCTGATACAGATCTGACATTATTTCCTAATTGGATTTGCTAGCGAAAAGTGTATTTCTAATGGGAAAAAAGATATATACATATATATATGAAAATATCAAGATTGATATGTCAAGATTGATAAACATCCAGATAACACAGTGGTTAAGAAATTAGCAGTAAATATTGAGGAATGAAAAGCACCACAAACTGAGACTGAATAATGCCTAAAATACATAGAATTACTCTCGTTTTATCTATATATTTTCATATATATATATTTATCAATCTTGACGTCTGGCTGCAAGGTTATAACTTGACTTTGTATAGTGTATTTCTAAATTATGGGAACAAAGATACCTTCAACTATGTAGAAAGAAAGTACTCATTTATATTTTGCCTTAGGTCAACAATGTCTTACAGTAAAAATAAGGACTATATTTTAGCATATTTTTGAATATCAAAAGTTACATGTTATAATATATAAACCTAAATGCCGTTAACTTGGGATCTTTCTCCAGGAGCTGCTGTATTGTAGCAAAATTTCTCATAATTCAAGTTTTTGAAAAATGCTGCTTCCAGTTTCCTCATTTGCTGTCTTCTTTAGTATTCTCATCTGGGCTGTAGGTGGGGTGGGGAGAAGACAATCTTGCTAGTCTCCAGGGTAGAGTAATAAGAAAATTCACATTTCAAATGAAAAGAATAGATCTGTCTACTGCAAGAATTTTTAATTCTCTGTATTCCTTTTAAAAACAATCGATTTGACTTTGTACTTTAAACAACGAGTCATGTGCAGGCAGCTGAAGGCATTGAGAGAGAAAGGTGAAGACCTCCCACAATTGTCTTTTGATAACTTGGCACAAGTTTTAGTTGTTTTGAAAGCCTTATTAACAAATGTCATCAGAAATAGATTGCCCTGTGTCTTGAAGTGGATTTGTAGACTTTCTTCCCCAAGTACAAGAAGAGAGATACTGTGCTACATCTTACTGATGTTGAGATTGCTGATGCTTAACAGCTCGTGTTAATATTTGATGTGTTTTGTTCCATGTCACCATCAGAAACTTAGCTGCAAATCTCTCTGGCTGACTGTCCTATACATAAAACTATTCTCGGGAGATTTTTTAATTTGTTTGTTATGTTTTGGGGGGTTGCTTTTGTAAGACTTGGATTTGAAATAACACTCTTGCCAGAATTGTACATGCTAGATTCACTATCTTCAGAATCTCTCATGACTTTCAAATATGTTTTTCTGTGTGCAGAAGCAGAAGGGGTGCTCATCCCAGATGCCAGCACGCTCCAGGGAATAGCATCTTCATCCCAAAGTGACACCAGCTCCTGCTAGGACCATGGGACCAGCCGGCAGCTTCTTAGGCAGCGGGCAGCTCCACGCCATCCTGTGGGGAAGTTTGGCAGCTCTGACCACACTCTTATTCCTCACCTTCCTCATCTTCCTCTGCTCCAGCTGCAACAGGTAACATTCAGTAGCTTAGGAGGCAATGGGTTTTCTTGAGTCAAATATTACGGAGATTGCTTCATGAATAACCAGTTAGCAAGAATTACTGGAGACTGAGGTAATAAAATAAATTTACATAAACTTACATAAAATAGTAAGTTTCTGTGAAGTAGTCACTTCATATTTTCAGAGGGCTAAGTCATGCTGCCCTGCCTTTTGTCATGATGTCTCACAGGCACGTTGGTGGCTTGGCTTAGTCACATCAGCTTTTATCCCTGGGGTAATGTATTTGGGAATTCAGCTCTGCATAGAATTTCTTTCAGTGCAAAACTGAACAGTTCATAATGGTTTTCTGTGGTAAAGCAGCAATCTAATAATACTTTTTTTTTCTGTAGAAGAAAAATGCTGTTGTAGCTGCTAGGTGTTTTCTGTCTTAAGCTGAAGCCTTAAATTTTAGCTAGAAAGTATTTTGGAAGCCAGTATTTTTATCTGTCCTGAGAGCAGTTGCAACCCTCCCAGGCTTTGGCAGGACAGAAGCAGCATGTGGCTTCTGGCCCCTCTCAGTAAATACTCATCAGCTGCATTCCTCCATCTCCAGGTTGGGTGCATGGCAAAGTCAGTTAGAAAGGGTGAAGCAGAGCCCTTTTCTGTCCTCAGTCCTTCTGGGAGATGCTGCCCTCCCTAAGAGGCCAGAGTAGACCCAGCAAGTGAAAGCATGCTTTCCTAGGTCTTTATTTGGAATATTAGTTTGGCCATGATTTCTGAGAGAATGGAGAGTTTGGCAGAATGAGCTCCGTGAAGTTTCTATGTATGAGGTTTCTATAATCTATTATCGCTTGAGAAAATTAGGCAGGCTGAATAGGGCAAAAAATATAGGGAAAAAAGGAAAAGCAAAACAATTATTTGGCCATTGCTGGAGATTAGGTAATTGATCCTGCTGTTCAAGGCAAAATGATTAAGAATCAGAGAAAGATACTAATTAATGACTTGAACTCATAAATACTTTACTGTCTTCTCCATGAGCAATATTTTTACTTTTACTTACATTGTGTTTTCAAGTTTCAAGCCCCTTCCAAAAATAAGTGCTTGCAACTGTATATCTTGTTCTCCAAGATTTTGCAAGTGTGTCCAGAATCCTAATGGATTTTTGAGAAGAAAAAAAATACTCTCAGTTTTCATTTAATTTAAACATTTTCTTTAATAAATCCATAGGTCAGATTAGTCAGGCCTGTCATGGAGAGACCTAACATAGGTTACAGGTAGTCTGTACCTCAATGTCCCTGAACATTTCAGATGTGATTAAAAGCAAGGATATGATTCATAATGGTTTGGTAATACTCAGTTACTCCTTACACAGAAACAAGAGAAAGGTTTGTGTGTGTATTTGTCGTGACTCCTGAGATATGAGCATCACCACATGAGGTCACACCAATCCCCATAATAATTTTCAATTATTCGTGTCACAATATTAAGGTGAATTGCAGTTCTGCTCCCAAGAGGTGTGTACAGTCTATTAATGATCGTCACTTGCTTCTTACCATAAATTGTAGTAAAATATTACATGTATTCACTAAGGGAGAAGAAGCCCAAGCATCAGAATGGAGATCATGAAAATCTCATGAATGTGGTAAGTGTCTATTTGTATGTATCTTATTTCTGTTTTATTAGCGTGTTTATTTCTTGCAGTTGTCTTACGCCAAGGTGCAAGTATTGTGAGCTGGAATATAGATAAGAGTAAACTACAAGAAAATTTTCAGAATAGGAAAGGGCAGTTAACTTCTGTAAATTCCAATTACCTGAGCTTTTGTTTGACCATATCTTCTGTCTTCCTTTCACTCATGTTGCTGTGCAAGTGCAGTGGTCAGGTGATAATTTCTGACCTGAAGAAGCCATGGTAATTCCTTACAGAGTTTGAATGGGACATTGTTCTAGATATACCTGTTTTTATTTTTTGTTTTGACATTTTTAAACACAGGCCCATAAATCTTCTGAATACCATAGGCCTGATTTTTCTCTACAACCAGTACTGAATGTGAGTTAGAGCTCCTGAGCTCAGAGTAAAATCCATGGTGCATGCAACTGTGTCTGCAAACATTTAATCCACCTAATTTGTGTTGTAGCCTTCTGATAAGGAGATGTTCAGCCACTCCATCACCAGTTCCGCTACCGAGCCTCCTCCAAGCAGCGAGCAGAACGGGGTACTCAGCAATGGCGAGGGTGAGTAGCACAGTCCTTGCCATGGGCTGAACAAGGGGGACATGCCCTTGCTCATAAATCCCAAGCTGTCTGCTACAGTTCTAACCCATCATGGTTTAGGTTCCCAGATATCAGCTTTGCTAGGGGACAGTCTATTTGCCTGAGCACCCTGTGTTTTCCTCTGATCATCCCTGGAGATCTCACACCAGAGCAGCTGCTCAGATCATGCATCCCAGGGCAGTAACAGACCTCTGAAAGGAAGTCCTTTTTGGTAAAGAACTTAATTCACACAAACCTTACCTAGCTTACAGCCGTGCCATGCTGCCTGAAACTGTGACTTGATGAAAGCTTTAAAACATCAGTATCAGCCTCTTACTCACACACTGTCCTGTCCCCCTCAGTCAGGTTCTGATAAACCTGGTAGAGGAATAGATCCAGCTAGGAAAAAAATTATTTGCCAAAGTTGTTAGACAAGCTCCAGTTTGAGTTTGAGGGTGTGCATCTCCCTCGTTTTTCCTTACAGATGTATTTAGGTTGCTTTTTGGCAATTCCAGGTTCTTCATCATTATGGGCCTTCAGGCCACATCAGTCTATATTTCCTTCCAGCTGGGATGAAGCTTCAGAAGTTTTCTAACAACTAAACCATGCTATTGAGATTAGAATGCATGAGGATTTGCCTCAGTTAATTCCATTGTCCCTAGATACTGCAAAAAAATTTTGTTATGTTTGAGAACACAGTTGCTTTCAGGCACTAAAGTAGAATAATGGTGGTTTTCAGCTCTTCTAAAACAACTGTAATTTTTATATTTTTGTGATCTCTTTTCTTGCTGCTTTCTTTTCCCCAGTCTCTTAATCTACCCTCTACAAACTAAAGTGTGCTTAGATGTATACATATAGGTCATCCCATTGAGTTTTTGTGTCATTAAACATATAAGTATTGCTGGGATTAGCACTATGAACACCTCAAGGCACAAGCTAGTCTTTCTGCAGGTTGGGAAATAGAAAAATTATTTTAGACACTAATTCTAGAAGATTTAGTAGATAGTAAGCATCCCCAAAGTAGTCCAGGTCAAGGAGGAGGGGCAACACACTTGCCAGGCCTTAGTTCAAAGAGAACTTGAGCGGTATTCTTGATCACTCAAATGTATATTTGTATTTTAAAAAGTAGGAAACATAAACAGGCTTCCTTTTTCTTCTTTAATCTTCGCTTTGCTGTACACTCAGAATGATTCACACTCAAGTAACACTGGAAAATATTTTACTCAGCTGATCCTAAAAATAGGCATGTTTGCAGTTCAGAGCTCCAGGGAGCCAACTGTTCCCTCCGAATGAGACACTGACACAGTGGCTGCGTTCCCTAGTTTACAGCGGAATGCCTAATCTCACCGTGAGCCTGGAGGCTGCACTGGGAAATGTTGACCTCTTGGAGAAAAGTGGCCAAAGGAGTTTTTAAACTTTCTTTTTGCAGTTAATCCCTACTCTCTTACATTGACTTGTTTCGTATTTAGGTGTATTTAACTCAGAAATGGGTCAATGCAGAGCCACACAGGACGGGACTGTGTCTGTTTGCTGCTAGTCACAGTCAGTTGTCAGAAGGTGCTGCTAAAAGGCCTGCTGTCAACTAGCAGACAGTTTTTAGCCTCAGCTTACAGTTAGCATAACAACCCTTCTGACTAACCAGAGCTGTTTAGCTTTAATTTATTTCTACTTTACACAACCAAAGGGCTCTGTGTTGTGCACAGTGCCTTGAATACAAGGGCCATAAGGTAAAAAAAAAAAAATTAAAAAAGAGGATGTTGCAGCTTTTGCAGGCAGTTCCTGATGTTCCTCAAGAACTGTGCAGGATTCCTTGTGTGTCAACAGTTCCTCTCCAGTCGCATGCAGGAGTCAAGTGACTGGAGAAGGACAATTTCTCTCTCTTCCCCCGACAATTCCCATTCAGACAGTGGTTAGCATCTCATGCCTTAAGTCCCATCCTGAGTTTTGCTGTCAGGTTACAGCTCCCTAGGGGGGATGTTAGCATGTAAGAGGGTTTGCCCAAAGCACAAGAGAAAGAAACCTATGTAACAACCACCAAATCAATAGTACTGATTGCTTTGGCAACACATTGTGTTGCAATGTCAAACACTAAAGAAAATAGGGTAATGGGTTGATTTTTCTTAGTCTGAGATAGTGCCATAGGAACTGTAAAATAAGGCTATTCAGAAGTGATTTTTCAAGGAAATGCAGTCAAATAAAGTAACATACCATATACTATCAGAAACATGCACATATTTGTCTGTATATCCATGACTGCAAGCAAATGTCATACATGTGCACTCTAAGATGAGAAGTCCCATTTCAGTCCCTTATACCCATTTTGTGACAGTGACATGAGACCCACTTGTATAACTTAAAATAACATAGTAACAGGTTCTGCCTAACACTACTTTTTGAAGTCTAATCTTCTCTTTTGTGCATATGGCTGGCTTGTTAGTAAGTTGTCAACCTACATTATGTGCTGCGAGACTAAGAAAAGTGTGGCACAGCCTTCCAATAAGGAGCTGCTGGTGCAGAGTGTGATGGGGCAGCCTTCAGCAGGGTGGAACTAGATGTTCCACTTGGCCAGTGCGTTAAAACAGGTGAGGGTTGCATAGGGAGGAAGCAGAATTGCCTTCTCCTCTGGTTCCAAAAGGTAGGGAATTGGAAAAATTAAAAAAAAAAAAAGAACAATGAGACTTTTCTTTTAAATGCACTTGGTTCTAGACTTCACAGCAGTGTTGCCCATGTGAGGATACTCCGTGGTCTGTAAACACTCCATAAAACTGAGTACAAGCTAGTTGAGCATTCCTGCATACCTGACCCTGTCCAGTAATCCTCAGCACTCACTGTGAACCCAGCTGTATCTCAAGTGATCTGAGGGGCACAGAGCAGTGATGATGCTGTGAGGATGACATTTTAACAGTAGAGTACAGCAATCTCCTTAACAGAAATTTTGTGGTTAACTGAGAGGATGGTGACTACTGGAACATTTCCAGGTATTTATATATATCCTGTGAAAGATGCGAAAACTAAATAACGTAGCCTGTACTAAATTACATTTAGTCTTTTTTAGTCATGCAAATCCTTAAAATAATTCTTTATAATTTTCTTTAGTTCTCTCACAGGACAGTACAACTGCCTGCATCCAGCCTTATGAAGATGTACAAACATCTGTCTCTGATCTGCTAGATCAGCAGGATAGTCTTGGAAAATCCCTTAAATGTCACCAGAGCCGGGAATTACCCAGTATTCCTCCTAACAGTACCATGGAAACCATCATCTCAGCTAGAAATGCAGAAAATGATCAAGGTCTTGGAATGGAAGGGCCTTATGAAGTCCTGAAAGACAGCTCCTCTCAAGAGAACATAGTTGAAGACTGTTTGTATGAAACTGTGAAGGAAATTAAAGACGTTGGAGCAGCAGCCAACATGGAAAGAAGCTGTAACAACAAATTGAGAGTTTCGCTGGTGGTTACTGAAGGTCGGCATCAGATCCCTGAGT
Source organism: Nothura maculosa (assembly GCA_032353885.1). Lineage (NCBI taxonomy): Eukaryota > Metazoa > Chordata > Aves > Tinamiformes > Tinamidae > Nothura > Nothura maculosa. The sequence goes on along the minus strand of JAUBOD010000971.1, from coordinate 5,737,700 downwards.
GCAGAATTGAATCAGCAGAGTATGCATCAGTTGATCGAAACAAAAAAAGCCGCCAAAGTGCTAATTCAGACAGCCCTCTTGGCAGCACACCCGACGTGGACGATGGAGAGGATGAGCCCCCACCTCCAGTACCCATGAAACTTCTTGATGAAAATGAGAATGAGCAAGAAGAAAAAGTGGAAGAAGAACAAAAGACAGAAGGAACAACAAAACCAGAGAAGGTAAACACTGCAAATGCTTATCTTTGCTGGACAATCATATAGAATCATAGAATCACAGAACCTTTAAGGTTGGAACTAGTCCAACCTTCC
>JAUBOD010000971.1:5721348-5737289 GCA_032353885.1 Nothura maculosa | reverse complement strand
CTCATGGTTAACTTGCTGTCAACCAGGACTCCCAGGTCCCTCTCTGCAGAGCTGCTTTCCAGCAGGTCGACCCCTAAACTGTACTGGTGCCTGGAGTTATACCTCCCCACGTGCAGGATCCTGCACTTGTCCTTGTTGAACCTCATGAGGTTCCTGTCTGCCCAATTCTCCAGCTTGTCAAGGTCCCGCTGGATGGCATGTAATGACAGAGAGACAAAGCCATTCTGAACGTAACTGGAGGGAGAGAGGCATAGTCTTTTTTTTTATTTTATTTTTTTAATAATCCTTTACTGTTAAAATCAGAAAAACAAAGAACATCAAGATAAAATCACAGAAATATGGAAATGTACAAAATAACCTCCAAAGTATCGAGTCAGGTATTCATTCTAGTGGAGCCTCACTTTCTAATTGCTGTGGGGTGATCTTCCCAGATGTCACACAGAAATTGCATAGGAAGTCTCTGCTTCTTTTCTGATGGCGTTACACTTGTGGAAGCTGCTACAGGAGGAGTCTGGTGTCTCAGTTAGCATTTGCCTCTTTCAGATGCTCCTGATTACTTTGTTTTTTAATAAAATCTAAATTTACAGGAAGGAGAGTGGGTTAGAAGCCTTGTCTTCAGAAATGCTTCCTTTGTGGGTTCTGTTGTGTGTTAAAGCCACTCACCTTGTCTCCCTTTTTAGGACAGAGAGAGGGACAAAGAGTTATTACTGTAGCATTTTAAAACCTAAGATTTGCTTTTGGTCTTTTCAGCTCAGTAATTCTGTAGTACAGAGGATCACAAATGAGAGAGTACTGAATGAATACCTATATTAATCCTTTTCAGCACTAGACCTTGAAAGATTTGAGCAATTTATTAACCTACAGATTTTATACTTGTCAAATTCTATGTCACATGTAAACAGAGAAATTAATTTCTGCCTGGTGAAATGACAGCCAAAGGCTGCTTTTCATCAGCAGCTTATTCTTTCCCTCAGACTGGGGACAAGTTAGTGGTGAATTCCTTGAAAAATGGAATGATCAAATATTCAGCAAATTGGTTTATTTTACCATTTTAATTTTTTACACAGAGCTAATTAGAGACATCCTTTGAAATTAGCAGACTGAGTTGTCACAAATTGTTATGTTTGGATTTTTCAGAACTAGTGTAAATAATAAGTTATTAGTTGTAAATGAAAGCACTGTGATTTTGGCAGATTAATGTAATTCTGGTGTTTGAGTTGTCGAAGTGTTAGCTATTGATGAAAATTTTCAAAAATATTTAATGTTTTATGTGACATTTTAATGTAAACATTTATCTGAAATATCATTGCCAGAGCTGAGGAATTATTTTATTACTTGTTTCTGGACATTCTTGTGTTTGAAGTATTTCAGTAATCCTGGCAGAGGGCTGAAAAATACCTTGTTAAATAACCACTAAACATATTAGCATAACTTTGCATATAAAGCACAATAGAGCTCAAATGAATAAACTAAAGAATACTCATAATCCAAAAATTGTTCATCCGGATTCTTCAGAGTACATTCTTGCAAATAATACGCTTGTTAGTAGAAATTTAACATGGGTTTCTCAATATTAATCCACCAGGCCTCCCCTCCTATCACTGAATTTGGGACATATGTAATTCTTAAGTAGTCTTTTAGAGAAACAGCTTTCAGTAACAATGACATTTCTCCTACCAGGTGTGAAAAATCTTCCAGAAAATCATTATATTTCCCAGTCACTGATACAAAAAAAAGCACTTACTACCCTGTAGCTCCCCAACACACCATGTATATACAATGTCAGTAACTGCACAGACTGGGAATTGATTAAAATGGTTCTGGTTTTGAAGGATTAATCAAGAGATGACACATGCAGTCCCCTAAGCACCAGAAAAAAAGGTGTTTGCCTAATTAAAATTTATTCAAAGCTAAACTCACTCTGAATTAAAGCTTTGGCAGCATCAAATCGCTCCCACATACTCTGCTAGGTACATGCATTATGCATTGAAGTGTGTGCATGTCCTGTCCTTGAGAGCTACAGCTGCAGCAGAGTTGAAAATGGTAATTGATTGAATATATAAATGTCATTATTACTGGAATTGTACATGGAGGTAGTTGGGGGATTGTTTTTCTGTTATGATTATGATGATTTTTTCCGTCTATTTTGCTTCTTCAAGCAGTGCACAGCAATGGCTATTTTGCTCTGATATGGTAACCAAAAACCAAGTGGTTGGTGGCAACCAAGTTGTTTATGTAAATATATTTTAAATTTACAACTCTGTTAGTTAAGCAGATTCCCTATGTGTTTCTTTTTTGCCTTATCTCTTGTCAAGCTGCTAAGCTGCCTTGCTCGACATGCCATCCATATCCCAGCTTCCTCAACCTACTGTGCTGACCCCCAATGAGTGGGGAGATTGGCGTAAGAGTGTCATGGTTCCATTAAAACCAGGGAAGTTTTACCTAATAGGGCACAAAACCACCAGACCACAGGTGGAGAAAGGCCATGTGCCTGGGGCAGGTAGGGTGCTGGTGTAAGCGAGGCTGTTGTGCCTGTGAAGGAGATGTGCCTGGGCTGTTTCAGTCTCTTACCCCTCAAAAGCAGGTGGCTTCACCCAACCACCACTTGAGAATGATCTCCAGCCCATGTCAATCCCTGAAACATGTGCAAGGGGGACGGTGTTAGCTGCTCCAAGCTGGAGACTGTTCTAATAGTAAACAGTATAAAAAGGTGCTTCAGTGTCACAGCTAGTCCTTAGTGCTGTTTGATTTACTAGCAGAGGTATAGCCTAGTAAAAATGAGCAGTCCTTAGTCTCCTACTAAGCAACAAAGACACTTCACTTACTCAGAATTCTGTAACACTGACATGCAGTTAAATACAGGGATAAAGGATCACTTCAAGAGCTAGGCACACAATAAACAGGGAAAAGTGGTTATCTGAACTATGTGTCAGCCAAATCCTGGGGAAGACTTTGCTGAAGAGAAGCACCTTGAATAGGACAATGCCTCTGAGAGGCCTCTAGTACCTAGAAAATTTTGGTCATGTAGTTGTCCTAATAAAACGGGAAAGTCAGGGGTTCTATTTTAGTTCTTCCTTGGTCAAAGAAAAAAGGAAGTAGAAATCTTCTTTTTATGCAGGTCTCTTAGAATGAGGAGTCCCAGGAATGTGGGAGAGATGCTGTCTCTGTGTGTGTGTGTGTACATGTGGCTGCTGCCCATCTGATCTCAGACTCGCACAGCCTGAGGATGAGCAAAGCATCTCTCAGAAACACTCCCGAGGAGAATGAGGTTCTTGTTCTGAGTCGGGAGCAGCAGCTGAGCCAAACAGCAAGAAATCAAGTGCCGCTGCACAAAAGAGAAGTGGAAATAAAGCAGGGACATGTGCTGTTGCTGTTGTTGAGGTTTCACGCTTTATGTATGGTGTTGCTAAGTGAAAAAAAATGCTTAGGAGCACATTTTTTTTCAGTACCCAAGAGGACAAGATACTTCAAAATCGATCGGTCAAAATTGATGCAGTTTCTACATTTAGAAAACAGAAGGAATGCAATGTACATGGGGAATGAGCCACATCTCCAGCAGTCTGGGATATTTCTCAGTATTTGACTGTAGAAACACAGAAAGGCTCCTGACCCGTGATGCTTATAGACACACTAAAGAAAATAACATATTGCCCAATTTTCCTACCATTATTATTTGTTTTAATGTGCAAGGAGGAAACTATTAACCTACTCCTCAACAATAAAAATATCCTGGAAGTAAGAAAGGCTAAACCAAGCTGCTGTAGTATAGCAAATCCCCAAAAAAGGCTCTGCTAAAATATATGAACTAATCCTTTTATTTTTATTTTTTATTTTCATGAGTAAACAAAGCACAGGTTAAACAGTGTGTTGTGCAGACAGTGAAAAATAAGGAATGGAGGTAAGGCTGGACTAAGGCCTATTGAGACCAGTGGGCAGAGCTCAGGGGCTTGTGGGTCAGAAATGCCGTCACAACTGTGTCAGAACTTCAGAACTTGATATATAACAGAAGTAAAAGCAACAGGAAAAATGCAAGTAGGAAAGCATCTGTTTTAATAAACCTCTGTGGAAAAAAAAAGGTCTCTAATAGGTTTCTGGAAGTTGGACTTCTTTAATTCAGACAAAAGTAGCTCTGCTCGGTCTTGGTCTACACTGGAGGAGATCTGAAATATTTTGGGTGAAGAGTTTGAGTAGAACTGCAGTACATGGCCAATGATAAATGGTGTTGGAACGCTCCCTGTGAATGAGTGTGGAGCAGAAGCTCCAGCAGAGAAGAACCACACAGCCCCTGTGAGGCAGCCACAGCCTTGATCGCCATCAAGGTCCTAACACCTTCTTCTGAGCAGTGAAAGGGGTTGCCCTGGTGTTTCATGACCTTACGTTTTACACACCTAAAGCTAACTTGGCACTAAAACAAACCCTCCATCCTGTGCACTGTGATTAACTTCCATGTGTGGATTGCTGATGCATTTGAGAAGTTAGCTCCTCCTTTCAGGCTGGGTTCGCCAGGTCCTTTTTGTGTGAGGCAGCATTGCTCTGCACTTGGGAACAGTTGCTGTGTTTCATGGTGGAGGAAGCTACAGCTCCCTGGAGCACTTCTGGAAACCGTTGAATAAAGGATAATAATCATTAGGACGGTGCTACTCTAGGTCCTTTGAATCTAGAAGTATATGTGAAAATTATGTAAAAGGCTTACTATCGTTCCACAACAGTTCACTTTTAATTGTTAATGTGCCTTTGCAGACTCTTTCTCACTTAATTAGAAATCTAAATACAGAGAGAGAGTGGAGCAAAGTTTGTTTTAACCTCTACATTATTTTCACTCTTTTTGGGGGGGTCAGAACAAGAGCTGGTGCATTAAAAGGCTCTGCTAACCTCAGGGCTGTTGATCTCCAAAGACATACTGTGGATATTAGCTATGTAGAATGGAACTAGTGAGCAAATGACCATAAAATATAATGTATTGATTGTAATGGGAGAATTTTATTACAGGTTTCACACTGTTGACTTGTAATGAGCTTTTCCTTTTTTCTTTTCTTTTTTTCAGAGGCTTAGTTCAGTGTCTTACAAGTCTCGAGAGGAAGATCCATCTCTTACAGAAGATGATGTAGGTTTCTTGCATGAAATTCAATAACTGACTAGAGACCTTTTTCAAGCAGAAATTAGCATAAGCCCTGCATGATTAAGCAGGATCTAAAAAAGGCAAAAATTGTCTGAGAGGAAAATAAAAGTGGAGATTTTGCTGTACAGAGTTTGTAGAATCACATTCCTAAAATCAGAAGCATTTTAACATTTGATTATATGAAGTCAAGAGGTTAAAAAATGGTAGCAGTCAATAATGGGAGGCCACAACTCTCTGATTGCCAGAGCTGCTTATTTCTTGATCTGAATGGAGTGCCACTTAAGAACATTAATCAATGGCCTTCAGGAACACGCTCCACCTTTCCTATTTAAAGAGTTTGGGACTTTGTGAAATAAACTGAAGCACAATGAAAATACTGGAACACACATTGTTAAGATGTTTGCTAGTTGAATAAATTGAGGAGATGATTGAAACAAAGACAGAAAAGTTAAACAAAAGTAAGGTTGCCTGTGATCATCTCCAGTAATCCCTGTGCAATCTATAAATACATTCCCCAGACATGGAAGCAAACACAAACCTGGCAGTCAGTTGAGTGAGCTAATGCTATCTGCAGGGAGAAGCACTCACAAACATTAGCAGATAGACTCATCCTTGAACTGGATTCATGTAATTTAAGGCTAGGAAGAGGTAGATGCACACCTGAGCAGCAAAGCTCTTCTTTTGTTTGTTTGGGCACTTTGGGGCTGAAATACATAAAAGGTAATAATTGTTAGCATTTGCAATTTGATATCTCTCTTCATCAGAGAATAATAACCGTATTAAAGGAAGTGAGTTATCTGCACCGCTCAATGTTGTTAAATGTAATAGACATTTTCATGGTAATCTACTGGTTAATTAGCCTAATCCAAATTCAGAGTGACCTTGCATGCTTGGAAAAGATTTTAAATGTAACGGAAGAGCTGTGTTGCAATTGTGATGGTAGATATCATAAAACCAAAGCAGGGGATTTCAGCCTTCTGCCTTGTGAGCAGATAGTTTGCAATTCACTTTGGAGAAAGAGTCAAAAATCTTATGAAACCTTGTGAAATCCTATCAGTGAAATCCCTCATGCCTGATAGCACCTATGGTCACTACATACCACTACCATCCTGTTGTAGTGTCTCTAAGAGCAAAACAGTAGCCATTACCATAAAAAAACCCAAAAACCATGAAGTTCAAATTGCACCCTTGTCCCAATTTCCCAGGTTGTTTGCCTGCAAGGGAAGTTCAGAGATTTTTTATGTTTAGAAACTTCAACATCCTTTGTTGAAGGAACATCAATTTATAAATTCATGCAAAAAAAGCCAGATTTGTAAGGAATGCTTTTTTTTTTAATTGAATACTGCAAATCTCTATTAAGCAACTGATATATTTATGGTTGAGGGGTACAACTACCACATGAGTGCTGGCCATGCTTCAATACTCAGCAGGTGTCTCCTGTTCCTAGATCTCAGCCATGTACTCCTCGGTGAGCAAGCCAGGACAGACCATCAAGGCACTGGATTCTACTTACACCTGTATTCAAGAAGTTGCATCTGCGAGGTCTCCGTCTGTTTGCAGCGGTCTCTATGCAAGTGTGAAGGACTTTGAAAACACCCTAAATGCTACCACCGTGCCTCAATCCATGGACAGGCCCAACGGGGAGTTGGAGCCTGACTACGAAGCTATCCAGACACTGAGCCAGGAAGAAGACAGGACCTTGTCTGTGCCTAACACAAACCACACTGCTCTCTCAGGAGAGAATGACTATGAGAGTATAGGGGACTTGCAGCACCACAGGGATTTCACCAGACTTTAACTACTCTGGCATCCAGATTTCAGCTTTTATCCTATCAGCTGGTGGATTCAAAGGAACATGGGAATTAGGAAGAGAAGGTTCTTCTTCCTGAGGAACCAGTTCCTCACCAAGTTGTGCGGAAGCGACGCATGTTTCAACCAGGGTGCAATATCCTTTCGATTATTCTTGGTTTCTTGGATGTGCTTTGGTTTCTCGGATTGCAGCTCTCTAGAAAGGTGGCATCCGTTCACAGTTAGGATCAGAACAATGTAAAGGCTTTTATATTGCTACTCCAAGACAACCAGAATTTGGGAATTTGGCAGAGTGCCATGTTTGTCTTCTTAAGAAGATCACATACCAAAAAGACTGCCTTTACACAAAGCTAGTTTTGCATTTTAAAAGATCATGTCATTTATTCCAAGGTGTTTTTCAAGAATCATTTTTTATTCACATTCATCCATCATATTCTTTGCTCAACTCACAGATCGTCATGCTTCAGCTCAGACTTATTTTGTAGAGATGGGGAAGGTGTGTTAATTTTCATGCCTTTTGGGAAGCTCTGTAATTCAGCTTGCTAGGACTATGAGCCCATGCAGCCAGACAGGACTGAAGTCAGAATACCAACATGTTCCACTCCACTTTCATTACAACTAGAGTACTTTACTTCACAAGGGACCTACTCCAGATGTACTTGAATTAATTCTGTAGGCTTTTTCTTTCTTTTTTCTTTTATGGTAAGGGCTGTAGAACTTGACTTGCAATATTTAAGATACTTAGTGGTGTTTGTAGGGTTTGTTTTGTTTAATTACTTGTGAAATACTTTTAATGTCACCTTTAGTGTTCTTGCTCTATTCCCCTCCTCTCATATGCACACATAATACTTACACACTCTAGACAGCTGTCATGTTGCTACAAAAAGCCGTGCAAATAAATGCATTGGCCTAATGTTCAGTCTAACTTTACAGTCTTTAGTTACATTTTAAGATTTTTGCTCTTTGTTTTTAGAGTTTAAAGTACTTATAATCTAGTTTATTGTGTAGGAAAATATATGCACTGTCTGACGTGGATGATAGGTTTCATTTTTACAATATATTTTTCATGTTCAAAGTTATTGTAGATTAACTTACTGTTTTATATAACAGAAGGAATCCCATTCTTTGTTTGGACCTTATTTGTTTTTCCTTTAAAGAACACATGCTATATTAGAAGCATGTAAGTGAACCATTACTATTGTTTTATTATCCTCCTAAGTGGGGTGTGGAACCTACCTTGCTGTTTCTAGGCTCAGAATTACAGAGCCTGTGTAAAAGAACAGTGTCACTGGGCAAAAAAAGAGGAAGAGGGTTTAGTCTGGGATAATCAGTGCTCCTCCTCTGGTAAAAGGAGCAGGAGAGTAATAACTGAAGAGGACAAACAGTTTGAAAACTGTTGTCATTGCAAAGATACCAAGCTATTATGCAAGTTACTCTTGTTACTACTAAAAACAAAGTGTAGTGCTTGGATGGAGCCTGTAGGGTTGATACTTTTGTTTTCTTCCAGAATAGTACAGTGGGCCACTCCAAAAATATAGAATTGGCATTGTGTCATATGTATATACAGGTGCACACGTTTATAGTTATGTATATACATGTGCACGTATCCTTCTGCATATGTATCCCATATACATGTAATTTGGATGCAAGTATAAATTACTGTCCAGACTTGGTAGCACTCATGTACATAATATTTAGCATGTACTTGAAGAGTAATTTATATTTACTTTAAAATAAACAGTACATAAGCTGTGATTGGCTCACAGCATAGTAGTCTAGAAGGGTTGAGTTTCCTGAAATTGATTTTTGACATATCTAATTTAATCTTTCTAAATAAAATTACTGGCTGGCGTCACACCAGTACTTGCTACAATAAATAGCAAAAATAGATTGTATTTATTTATTACAAATCATTTGAGAGCTGAAAGCAATGAACTGCTTTATGGACTTGGCCTGTATTGCAGTGGCTTGAAGAGCAGCACAGACAACCCCTGCTTGCATTAGGGTGAATCAGACTTCCTGGATCCTGACCTCAGGCATCAGGGTAGGAAATTTGAGCTATGACTTATGAAGAGCTATGACTCTTCATACAAAAAGAGGGTCATATAATCAGTTCAGGCTACGAGATCGATGCATCTTGTTCTTGATCATGCCCTCATGCTCTCTCAGTTACAGGAAACTCTTGACTTCCACTTCATTGCAATGTCTTCCTTGTTTAAAACTGACTTTCCTTGTCCAAAACTGATTTTCCTTGTCCTTTTGGGACATTTTTCCCTCAAAAAAAGTTTCTGTTCTCCTGAATGTGAATTATTGAAGTTCTTCGTTGACTGTTCTCTCCCTCTACTTCATACTGATTACGGCCAAAGATAAGCTCTCTCTTGCTTCAGAAGATCTTCTGTGATAAGCCTGGAGAGTGTCTAAGTCTTTAGCTACGTGTTTTCTGTCTGCTCCTTGCTGACATTGAAGATAGATGTGAGACTTAATCCCATCTTTCTGTGCCCTGGGCTTCTCTGGCCCGCTCCTCCCCTCTCCATTTGTTGATATTTTTCACCTGGCTCATCCACTCTTGCACGGGGAGCAGGTCTGGGGCTGCTGTGGTGCTGATACTTCCTTTCTGCTTTAAATGGTGCTCAGCCTGGTCACAACTTTTCCAGCGTGGCTATCTTTGAAAGCAAAGAAAGAGCTTCTGTGGTAGATGTGCTCTCAGACTGTGTTTTATTTTCTTTTTTGTCTCACCTTTTACAAACAGGAGTTTAACCTTTTCTCTTTACAGCTCTGTCAGTCATGTATTGTAGGTATATGTTTTACCCACTTCTCTTCAAGCTTTCAGTCTCTGAGTCCTGACAGATGATAGAGTAATACAGACCTAGTTTAATAGTAATAGAGACCTAGTTTAGTACAAGCTTCCATCCCCACTTTGCCTTTTGATTCTGTGATTCTTATCCTGGCAGTCTTAGCTGAAATAACTGCAAGAAAGCTCTGCTTCCAGTCCAGACCCTCCACTTGGTAGGGAAGGAGTCCTAGGTCTCATTGCTGCACTTTAGATGTTTAGACCTCACCATTCAAGCACTTACACTGGACTCCAGGGAGCCAAGAGCTGGAATTAGCCACTCTGAACTAGATCTCATGGGACCAGTCCAGAACTCTCCTGCAATCTCCATTATATAGTCTAGCGCTAAAGAAAAATATTTTAGAATTCTATCCTGGATTCTTAAATCACATCATTTGACAAGGGTGTAATTTTTCATTTCCTTTGCTGATGTTGCCACTGCTTCTTTTTCACTAGTACATTGAATGGAAAGATTTTTTGCAATAGTCATCCACAAATAGATCAATCTTACTGTAAAGAGTCTGTCATTGCTACCTTCTCTCTTTCACCATATCTCAAAATACCCCATATCACCCTAAATAAAATGTCAGCATCCAACATGAAATATTTCTTACCTGGGGCTACTTAGCATTACTTCCATTTGTTGGTAAAACTATTTAAAATTGTGTAATAAGATCTCACTTCAAATCACCACAAAAAAGTCAAGTATGCTTGCAATGCATGGATAGCAAAACTAGTGGAAAAGTCTTTGCTGTCTTCTTTTTTTTTAAAAGGATTTGTTTCTTCTGTAGGAGTTCTAACCTAAACCTACAAGTCCCCTTCTCCCAAGATCAGAATTAAGTTCTTTAAGGTTATCTGTTGTCTGGACATGTCCCTTTTTACTATGGTTAGATCAGTCACAGTGCCTTTTTTACTACGTATTTAGTACTTCCATTCTCTTTTAGAAGTGTTTATTAGCAAAAAAATAGTAGAAAGAGAGAGCCCTTACACTTACTCGTCTAAGTGGGAACCAGGTTTATGAAGACACAGACCTCAGTTATCCCTAGAATAGCAATAGTTTCTCACGGACTTCCCAGTAATGTAGCTACAACAACTAAACTTTGCAATAAGAATTTTCTGTCTTCTTTGGGAAAACCTAAGTTTTCCCAGCAGTGAGCATTCAGGGAGGTGATGTTCTGTGTCCATGTCAACTGCAAACAATTAATTGCTCCGTCTTCGTATTTGTATCAATTACAAGCCTGCTTATATGCATGGGATGGGGGCAGTGGTGCAAGCAGTGCCACGGTGCAGGTTCATTAGTCACCCCGGGCTGGGACAGGCCACAATAGCAGCTGGCTGAGGATCAGCTGCCTGCATGGAGCCCCAGTGTTCCCTGCCTTCGGGGGCTCCATCGTCCCAGGATTTTTCCAGCCTGTGTACTTCTCCATGGCTCCCTGAACAGCTCCTGCTGGCTGTTGCGATCAGAACTCTGTATACACGGTGCTCGCTGTTAAACCTTTCAATGGTGCTTTTATAAGATGCTGGATAAACGGTTTCAATGTGCTTTCTGGAAGCTGACAGGGACCGTTGTGACACGGAGCATTCGCTCTGGCATTTCGGCTTCACGGAGCTTAGCACTAGCCGTGTTGCTCTGGCTGCACAAGGCTCACGGTGCGTCTCTGTTTCTTCTTCATCCCACGTAGAATAAAAATATTGTCATGCTTAATAAGCCTATCTCGGGCAATAGGTATTTAAAAGCAGCTACTCAGGCCAAGTGCCGTAGATGGAGAGGCATGTGACTATAATCCGTGTAGTGTGGGATTGGGAACATCATAGACCCCATCTCCAGGACTTTCTCCTATTTCCTATTGTGTATATACATTTGTTTACAATATGAGTGTAGGAAATCTGTTTCTGCAACAAACTGCTAGCTTGGGCTAAATTTCAAAACAAGATTTTTGTTCTTAGTCAAATTACCATTATTTCAGATGAGTGTTATGCATTTAGGTTGGAACACACCTGAATAAGGCTGATACGTGCCTCCCAAGTAACTCAGTGCAAGCAGTCTATTGCAAAAACATGAGGCTTCAGAACAGATTTGGTACCACAGATAATCTTGAAGTGCTGTGCTAAAGACTTTCTGGGGCAGATCTCTTCCTGACAACAGAAAGCAGAATTGCTATTAAAATGGTAAGCATAATGATTTAATACCCTGGTGCTGAAATAGACTTGTAGCATCTCTTGGGGGATGGTTATGGCTGAAAAAAACTATTCTGATATTGACTGCAAGCTATCCAGATATTAACATTGTGGAGGGTATGCTGACAATAAATGCTATGGCTAGAGCATCACAGGGGTAAAACTACTGAGTTCCGTGTTTTTTTTATTTTTAAGGAGAGAAGACCCTTTGGTCAGGCGAGTATGAAAGATCTCATGCTCAGCATTCACGTATCTTTAACAAAGAATATTCAACAAATCAATTGCCGATGTGATAATTTTCCAGTGCATTGGGGTACCACATACACTAGGCAATGTGCTTTCCCAATAGACAACAGAGAGATTAAAGTTTATTCCTGATAGAAGGTTTCCACCGATTAACTGATAAACTTTACTTAAGACACACGTCAGCGTGAGTGTGTCTGCATGTGTCTACACAATGCATATATCAATGCTATCACTAAATGGTCCAGCTCAGGTATTGCAAGCAGAATAACTCAAACAACTTAATGCTCTGCTTGGGCTGATCCACTCATATAGTACTAGCACAGGCACACCAGTTTGCATAGCAAATACATGGAGTGTCTTTGTATTAAATCTTATCAACATCATAAACCTTACCATTCTGTTTTCTCATGCTGTGAAGTTTTGATTTGGGATATCTTTTGCTTAAAATCTGACTGGAAGTCTAGTCACTGCAAACGAAATAGCAAAACATGTGAAAATAAAGACGTTATTTTAAAAGTAAAGACACTCCCTGTAACTGCACAGCCCCTTGGCTATTGTACGTGGTACTTCCTTGCTATACACATTGCTTAGTAGTGGCTTTCATTTGTGATGTTCATTTGTCCTACTAATAGCAAAGTCTGACAAGTATTCTATCTCCACAGATCTTCTCATTTTCACCAATGTTTGCTATAGGAAATGTAAAATAAAATTATTTGTTCTGTTTAAAGAACAGATATGTTTCTTTCTTACAGTTTACAGTAATATAATGATATTGCGTAGGTGATTTGCCAAATATAGCAGCATGACGATTTTAAAATGCTTCATTTTAATTTCAGAATGCTTTCAGTACAGATGATGATACAAACACTTGAAATTTTAATCTTGTAGTATTGGGGAAAGGGTAATACCCTTACAGTTCTTATTGCTTTAAAGGAAAAAAAATACTGGTGTTTTGACATTGCTAATGTCTATGAAGAGACTTATATTTTTGACCTTCAGCCTAGGATGGAATTGGACTATCTTCTCACTTCTGGAACTGTTTCACTTTTCCATATTCAGCTGTTACCCTTCCAGTGAGTGTTTTGTCCTTGATGAGCTGTGGAATGCGCAGAGGGCACAGAAACTGCATCACCTTAACGGTTTTGAATGGGATCTTTTTAACGCGCCTATGGGATTTAGAGGTCTGGACTTGTGCTGTTAAGGGAAAACACATCCTCAGGGACCCCATGTTGCAGAATTCATGGAGATCTTTACCTTCTCTCAAGGCAAGAAGCTCTGTAGCTTGCAAGCACTCAGCTGACACGAAAAAAAAAGAAGTAAAAAGAGATGTAAGAGGTAAATGTTCCCATGCATTAGTACCAAACACCTCAGAGCACAATAACTTCCTTTCTCACCCGTGTGTGGATACTCATGTTTGGCGCTGGGGCTATTGCAGCGTGGTGGCAAGCGCAGTTTCCAGTTTTCCTTCCCTGCAGGCGGTGCTTCCGCCTGGGCCGTCTTGGCCCTTGCACGGGCACCCGGCCCCATGTCACCGCTCCGGAGTGTCCACGAGCGAGCGCCGCCTCCGAGCTCTCCGCAGGGCTGTCCACACTGGGGCAAGGGGCAACCCGTCCCTGCGGGTTAAGGAGCAGGGATGCGAGCAGCTGCGCCTCCAGCTGGCCCTTCTTTCCCGATGGAAGTGTGGGAAGAGCCGGCCTGCAGGCCATGAAAGGGTTAACTTCCAAACAGCACCAAAATACCTGGCTTGGTTCTGTGATAAACTTGGATGTGTAGAGGTAGGCACACCAGTGCAGGGAGCCACACTGTCCATGCACAGGTCTGGACTTGCCCTGATGGATTATAGTGAAAACCAGGACCAGGTTACTTAAGTTAAATAGGATTGCTTGCAGGAGCCAAGGATGCAGGACTGGATGCTAAGGGTTTAGGAGATGTTTGAGTTGGTGCTAGCTAGGTATTTTCAGTTGTATTTTCACTGTAGTATATTTTTTTCTCTATGTCAGTGAATTTATATGACTTCCAGTGGCACAACAAAAACTACAGAGTTTAGTATATGGATAATTATCTTTAATATCTATTATAAAAATCAGCCTCAGTAGGTTTCCCTTTAAACTGGGTACTGTAGGAGTTTCAGCTTTATATTTGGAACATTGCATGCTTAAAAGCTATTGGGTAAACATTTGTAATTACAAGCACTTTGCTTTTACTTTAGTCATTATTTCATAGTGGAAAAGTATTTGTTCATAGAACGGTTTTCAAGCAACGTGCTCTTACACAATGCTGTAATAACAAGATTTTTTGTTTTCTGGACGACCCTTGATCCTCTGGTTGCTGAAACAGAGCTTGAAACCGTCCCATAACCAGTAGGCCCTTCTGAAAGGAGAGGGCTTGAACTGCCTCTGCCTGTCTCAGGGCAGGCACAGGAGCAGCCTGAGTGCAGTTCAGATCTGCAGGTGGTGAGGGCAGCTGAAGGAAATGAGCATGATGATAGATGATAAGTCTAGAGTCGGTGCACACTGACCTCCACGGCAGCACTAGCTGAGATGGGTTTGCTATATCAGGCACTTACCTTGGTTATTTGCCTTGCTGCCTTCCTGAAGTCAAGGCAGCTTCGTGAACAATCCTGTGGTTTTCAAGTGTGTTCTGTGCCCTGCAGCTTGCCTGTGATTGCAGAGCTTATACAGAGCAGTTCAGATCCAACACTAAGTTGCATTTTGTAAATTGATAAATGCCATGAAGTTCTTTCCAATGTTTCGTAGTAGCGTATACAAGGCAATGTAATTTAGTCATACCTTTACTTTAAGAATCTTCATCTGATGTTTCCAGCCAATTCAGCTTCTGGCTGCTGAAAGCACAGTAGGTAATTATGGTTATTTGCTGTAAATGTAGACTTTTTTTTTGTAAATGTGTCAGGGCAAAAAAAAGAAAAAAGGAAATGGTACTTAAACATAGGAGACAAGTTATGTAAAATTAAGAACGTAGGTCAATAATATGAAATATAGGTTTTATTTATGTACAGTATCACCCTAATATTTACTTGTTTATATGCAGAAAGAAAACCTTGAGATTCTGTATTCTCTGAAAGCTTTTAAAACAGGCTCTGCCATTTTCTTTGGTGAATATATTTGCATATAACTTTTGAATTTATTGGAAATCCATGTAAATGATGTCAAATGGTAAATGTGCTATATTACAATGAGATGGGTCTAATTTAAAAATCCTGGGGAAATTCAGTGAATTGGAACCTTTTTATAAAGTCAGTCACTAGATAGAACAAAACACAATAAATAAGCTTTCTCTTTTTTTTTCAGAAGTCTGTCTCTATTGTCTTCTTTTTCTTAACAAATATTTTACTTCTTTGTAATCACTGAAATTTGATAGAACTTTGTTTGCTCTAAGCATTTTGCACTGACTTCATGAATTTTGGAGTCTTACTTTTGTCACATAGCACCTTACTCGCCAAAGCCACAGTCCAGCCAGGATCCAAGCATGTGCACAGCTGTGACAATTTGTCTCTCAACTAATGCAAGAACTCCCACGAATGACGGGCCCTGTGCTCTTTTAGTATATGTAGGTACTGGGCTCGGGTATTTAAAGGTTGTGCAGCTTTTGGCACTTTTAAAGAGCTGCGATTACCAGCTTTATGGGTTATTTTCTCAAACAAACAGCTCTGGCATTTGATTCCTTGTTCTTTAGCAAAAATGTGCTGCAGGTAGTGTTCCAGAGCCATTGGCTTGAACTCCTCTGTCAAGGAGGAGACTC
>JAUBOD010000971.1:5657270-5668506 GCA_032353885.1 Nothura maculosa | reverse complement strand
TTGAGAAGAGTCACTTAAACTATAGGTCCCTGGGCGTCCTGCCAGGGATCCACACAAAGGGATGTCACTCCTAGGGCCTGCACTTGAATTGACGGCTGGTTCTGGGCAAACTCCTTCACTCTTCTGTCACTGTCTTCTCACATGGAAAATCAGGACTATGATACCTTGCCTGTTCTTTAGGAGCTTTACTGGAAAGAGCTAAGTATAATAGTATAGTATATTAGGGTATATATTAGAGGTATATTAGGGTATATATTAGAGCTAAGTATAATAGTATAGTATATTAGGGTATAATACTATACCCTAATAGTATATATTTTTCTTCTGAAAATGTTATTATGGACCATAATTAAACTTATCAATCAGCAGCAAGGACATTTAAAAGTTATTGATTAAATGTGTGAGTGATTTTGAGTTTGATTCTGGAAAGCTCAGCACACAGGTAGTTTTCCTTTGCGTAGAGATGCTAGAGGGCACGTAGCTAATGTGAGCTCTCACTGTGGGAATTTGTGCAGGCACAGAAATGTCTTAAATTGGAGCTGAATCTGCCCCTGTATGTCAACCAGCTTTACATTTATTTCTAAACACTCTTCCAACTAAAGCTCAGTGTAATGTACCTAAGTTTCTATGCATCAAAAATCCTCAAAAAGCAAGTTTTTTTTTATTATAATAGTGCGTCTTATTGCTTATCACAGTAGTCTGTAAAACATACCATATATTTTAGACAGAATTTATTTTACACTGTAGAAAGCCTCCTGTCATACACACCTAGACACAAAATCTCTTTTCCCCATACAAAGCTACAAGGAGCAGCCTCATGTGCTGCACTGACAGGCGCTCAGCTCTGGGCACTGAGGTTGAAATCCTGGGCTTTGGAGCAGGGGGAGATGCTGCTCTCACGCCAGCACTAGTAAGGATAGAAAAATGGTTTCAGAGCTGCAACCAAAAAGCTTCACTCCATTAGGGCAGTTTTGGAAGTGTATGGAAGCTACACATCAGGTGTAACTGCAAGTGGCTTGCAGGAAAGTGACAATAATCAGTGCTGTGAACTACAGACTTTTTGCTCTCAGGAAACAATCCTGCTGGAGGCAATATAACATTTAAAGACTAAAGAAATATAGGCATGAATGTCCTAAATTTGTTACTGTAACATTCTGAATATTTTGTTTAGGGGTGTGCTTTATTTTTTTCAAATATTGCATGACACAGGTAAGGTGGGAGAAGACAAGACTGAGGGAGAGCAGGAGAAGGGAAACTAAGGGTTTGGTTTTGTGTACTTACACATGGAAATCATGGACTGAGAAGGTCCAGCACCACACGTTAGATACACATTGGGTTAGATACATGTTTCTAGAATTGTCTGTCCTGTTCTTCTGAAATTTACTGGATATTTCAGATTTATAGAAGGGAGAGCCTAGTCTGTGAATTTGAGATCAGTTTAAGTGCAGATTGAATACAGTGCAGAGTTAATAGGACCAGTTCACCTACTAATAGGATGGAAAAAGTGTTTTACTCTGCAGGAATATCCTAACCATAGGAATCCCTACTAGTTCACTTTAAGTTGACTTGGTTATCCCTATACTCTGCTGTGTTGTGCTGTGCAGATGTATTTTAGTTGTTGAGTATTTCTGGAGCTTTCCTTTAGAAACCTATCATTTAGAAATTAACCTGTCGTGTACATTTTTATGTGCCTGTTTCCAGTGTGTAGTTTCCAGAAGTGAGTTTTAATGCAATTTTTTTTTTAAATGGAAGATAATTTTTCTATTATTATTTTATCCTACATTTCATTTTCTAAGAAAAAGAAAAATAAAACAAGTTGTCAGACTCCTTTTTATAGGGGCAAAAGTTAAAAAAACAATGCATTTTAATTCTAGACGTAAATACTTATTAGGGATTTTTTTTTTCAAAGTGGATTGAGATTCTATTCTAGAGAAAAAAACTGTATGCCGTTTGGTAAGATTATTGCTATGAGCTGAGTTTAACAGGCAAATAGAATAAAAAACAAGATAATTGTGTGTGTATTTTTCCTCCCCCCCCCCAATATTTTAGAATCTGATTTTTATAATCCAAGGACTTCCCAAAGACAGTAGTTCAGCTTTTTGCTTCTCTCTCTCCGCAGGACGTGGAATAGCCAGACATGCACAAGACCATTAATTTTAGCACGTTTTTCTTAAAAAGAAACTTCAGAGGAAGAAAGATCACCTGGATGGGGGAGGAAATTTATTGCAGAAACTTCTTGTTAAGTCCTTTCAGTTCCCAGCTGGGAATTTCTTCTACAGAAAATTAATGGAAATTAAATCAGGTAGCAAGTTACCAGGGTTGGCAGCTGATTTCTGAGCCGAGCAGATATTTATTTTCTCCTTCCTCTAAAAACTACGTTCTTGTCACAGCTATAAGTGAGTTTTAAGAAGTGTTATGTAATCAATCGCTAATGCATGTTAACAAGATGTAGATCAACTTGTTAAAAATAATCTTGTCAAGTTTTATCTTGACTAAGTGATTGAAAAGATAGAATATAATTTCATAAAATAAATCTGAAGTGTGAATGTAGGGAAAAAAAAGTGCCTCTTTTTTTGCGTCTACTTCTTATTTAGTAACTCAGAGCTGTGGGATACTGAAACAAAATTCTCCCAACAGGGTAACATGGGAAAATGCAAGTCGGATGAAATCCTCCAGTCTGTATGTAACGTTATGAAACACAGCTTGAACATGATAAATGATTTCCAGCTGCTAAAGAAGTAGTGCAAACCACAGCTTTCATATGAGTAGCTTTGTCAATTACTTAAAAAACATGATTGAAGTATTTATCATTTGGTTAATTTATGCAGCTTCACAGATTAAGTGAGAAGGGGATACTCATTTTAAAGCTTGCTCTTAAGAGTTTTGTTAAAATATTGGATGTGAAAAAGCTTCTCAAAATTGGTAAACATACAAACTGTTCTGGTCATAGAACTTAAAGTGAGGCTTGGGTTAAATTCCAGCCTTTCAGCTGGAAAAATAAACATTGACCACAGGTTTGGGAACAAAACTTATTCAGTTTACCAAAAGAAATCATGAGATAAAATATATCTCTTCTGTGATTGTTTCCTCCCAGCTGAATTTACATTTTAATAGTTTCCAAACAGCCCCTGCTTGCTGGATTACACCTGCAGCTGCCTATACTGTTGCTGTGACTTTTTTTGTGCAGGGACCTTTAAAAGATGACAACATTCTTCAGTGACTCTTCTGTGATTTTGAATAACAATAGCTTAAAACATCAACTGAGAAATGACCTTCTTGAGTAATAAAAATGGAAAGAAAACCAAAAAGATAAGGCTGTATTTATTTTTGATTACTATATTTGCATTATAAAATCTTAATTATTCACCGTGGCAATAATACTTCAGTGAAGCGGTGCTAAACTTTTCTGCTTCCTCTGTAACTCAGGTGTGCTGTGGGCTGAAGTGTGAAATGAGTTTTTCTCTGCTTCTGGTTCGAGAGAGCGATCGCACCGGGTGGCTGCAGCAACCGAGGGCAGCAACTTTCCTTCCCCTTTGCTTTGGGAACGTGGCTGCTTTGATGTTTTCTGAAAGACAGATCTTCCCAAGCTGCTGGGTTGTGTGGAAGCTGAAAAGCAGGGCTGTGCACACACATGCAGCAAAATAATTTTGTTCTGCTTTGATTTTTCTGAAATATTTTAAACCTGATGTTTTCAAGAGGCAGGGGCCTTCCACCATCAAATGGTTCAAATGTGCTCGTCCGACCCAGAATATTGAAATAACACCTATCTGCTAAAATTCATACCACCCGGGTATTGAAATAGGCCATGTACACGTTAGAGCATAGCATAATGTTACAACAGGCTTTTCTCATATCAATATATAAATATTGATATGTGTTTTAAAGATGTAGCTTGGAGTTGGATGTGGTGGAGGAAGTGTGAATTACAGGAGTTGGCCAAAGCTGCTTCCATGTTTTTTGTATATTTTACTGTGCATTTGTGTGAACAATTCCTTTTAAAAATTTATAAATATTCTTCTTTGGCTACAGACTATGTATTAGTTAAGGGTGTTTTTATCTAAATATAATTACATTGGGGACAAACAGGTAATGGACTTGTTGGTAGCCATGACAAGAGGCCAGAAAAGAGGCAGCCTGAAACCAGCAGTGACTTCGGTGGGCCGAGTGAGGAGGTGCTGAGGTCCCAGAGCAGCGCCGGGGGAGGAGGCCGCACTTCCCTCTCCCTTCTTCCTAGCTAGGACCTGTGCTCCGAGGCTGGAATGCAAAGGCACTCGGTCACGAGGGGGTGGCAGG
Organism: Nothura maculosa; assembly: GCA_032353885.1. NCBI lineage: Eukaryota > Metazoa > Chordata > Aves > Tinamiformes > Tinamidae > Nothura > Nothura maculosa. The sequence goes on along the minus strand of JAUBOD010000971.1, from coordinate 5,664,213 downwards.
AGGGAAGAGGCAGGCAGAGACAAGGTGTCAAGGACGAGCCCTTGTTTTCAGCACCCATTTAGATTTTGCACTGAGTTGCTTTGCAAAGGTGGGATTGGCCTCGTCCTGGGTTTGTAGTTGCGCAGGTGACGGGACATGAAGGAGGTGACGTGCAATGCCAGGGGTGCGGTGTTTCTCTAGAGTCTTCCTAGGGCAGGTGAGTGCCATACGAACAGGATTCCTATTCAAAGAATAAGGAAAGCCTGTTAAGCACAACACCAGGATGTTTGGTGAGGTTCGGGTTGGAGCTGGGCGTGCTTGGCTTTCCTAAGGCAAGCAGGCAAAGGCAGCAGACAAGTCCCAGATGGATGTGTTGCATAACAGCCTTGCAGATCCACTAATTGATGTATTATTTGTGACAGAATATCCCTTCAGTGCTGCATTTGGTAGAGTACAGTTAGAAGAGATGTATGAAAATAGTCCCAATTTGAGTCTGCCCTTGAGTTTATTTTCAATGCTTGAAAATAGGGCCCGTGTTACAAAGCCAGGAAAAAATCAATCCTAAAGCACATGTTAGTGTTTCAGTAATATTTGTGCTCATGCAGTGTTCTTGGTGAAGGTTGTGACATAAGATATGTTCGTTTCAAATTGATGTTGTGCTTTGCCTGGGACTGGGTGTAAGAATAAATACCCTTTCAGTGAGTTCGGTTTGTGGATCATGGGCAAACAAAAATTTATGTGACTACGAAATCTCCTGGCAATATAAACTCACGTTTTTCTTTTTATGATAGTCCTTTGAAAGTAGAGGACAAATACGCATCTGTTGCATGGTTCATTACCTTATTTTTTATGACATTAATATACTAAAAATTCAGTTATAAAATTTACTGAGGAGGATGGAAGATGAGGGAGAAAACAAACAAAAATAAGAGTAACGTAGAGCGATGCCCGTCTGCGTTGAGTTTCTGTCCCTGCTCTCTCACGTGTGTGCTACTTCCCTTGCTCTCTAATTTTGCACATTTTCAAAGTGCTGGTAGAAGTTGTGCCCGCTGCAGTTACTGCTGGCACTGCAGCAGCCTCTAGTTCTTCGCTACTAGCACAGCCTTTCCTGAAGCCCAAATGGGCCACTTAGGTTTCCAATCGTCTTGCCCTAGGTGTTGCTTCAGACTGCCTTAGTTGGCCAAGTTATGGATCTCATGAAAGTTCTTAAAAGTTCTTAAAGCCCCAAGTGAAGCTGCTCAGGGTCTTCTTTCTTCCCTACTGAGGGGTACCAGAAAGTGGCTTGTTTTGTTTCTCCTTGTTTGTGTTTGCTCTGTTTGCTCTCTCAGTGTTCAGTGTCCTTCCGATAATGCAAACTGAGACATGAGTTGAATCTGCTACTGAGAGTGTAGCCCAATGGTCAGGGTTATAAGAAAAGCCTTTTCCTTCCCTGTAGAAAGGGAGTGATTGGGATCATTTATGAAGCCTTCACAATTCCAGCAGTGGAATGGTAGGCTGCAGTGTTTGGAGGGCATGCTTTTCACTGGGAAGCTGTTGTTAATCTTCTGTAGTGGACTTAAGCTCACAAGTGATTAACTACTGAAGCTTCTTCCTCTTCACTTTCTGAGCCAAGTACATTGACATGAAGTAAAGGAATAATCTCGCAAATAGAAGATGTCACAGTTTACTGAGATAAACTTGTGCTTATTAGCAGTGTGCTCTGAAGGGAAATGTGGGCCAAGATGTGCTCATCTGGTACGATTTGCTCAACAAATGACAACAAAAAGTGGGATGGAGATTTGGGATGGAGAATAATTCCTGCTGTCCCTTTGCTGGGACAGCAAAGAACCAGACGTACATAAGCAATACTGTAATATCACTTATTAGAGTGTACAGCTTATACTGTACACTGATCCCAGTGGGATCAGGGTGAGGGGCAGCAGGGAAAGGAGGTGACATGGGAAGAGCATTTGGCAAAACTTCTCCAGCTCCAGCTTTCCATTAGTATAAGGTGCCCTGGGCTTGCTAAGCCTGTATTAAAAAGTGCAAAGGAAAGAGAATAACCTCAGTAGCTTTTTTTTTTCAAAATAATACATCAGGATTTAAGAAAATTCTAAAGCAGTTTTGTTCAATAATAATATTGAATGTTAGGAGTGTACAAATGTTCTGCAGAGAGAGTCAGCTGCAGTGGTCTGGCTTCACAGGTACACAAATACAGCTAGCACACTAGCCAAATGCAGATTTTATCAAAGACAGTATTTCCATCTAACAACAAATTGGAGAAGAAGCTGGACCACTAGAGGAGTCTGCAGGTCGTTCCCAGCAGGATTCTCCTGCTCCTTTCGGGATTTGGGTTTTGCCTGGCGCATAACGTGCATCACACACATGTCGTTGGTGTCATTGCTCTGTTTTGGAGTGGACTGTTTTTATGTCCTGCTTTAGCTTCTGTTTTTGCCCCAAGGGCTCTTCACTGATACGTTTTGCTGATAAATCAGGGCTGTTTGGAAAGCAAAAATTATTAATTGGATCAGCTTTCCCAATGCATACACTAAATTGTTCATGTAATCAGGTTTATCTCCCTGCACTGAATCTGGCTTATTTAGCTATTTCCATGTATGCAGGCTGTATTTAAAAGCTGTAGCCCTTGATCCAGGCCCGTTATTGCAGCAGCAATTTGCTGCACGTGCTCCCTGCCCTGCCCTAAACACACTGATCTGCAGGGTACTGCATTTGGAAGCTGGGGAGGGAGACCCAGGGCTCCATCCCTTTCCCATATGAGTGTATTTGGAATTCAAAATGGCTCCAAGGAAGCCAGCCTAGGTTCTTAAGAAACAGTGAGAAACAGACCTTGAATTAAAAGACATTTTCTCTTTGGCAAAACTTTTCCTTCAAGAGACTCTTCTGGTGAATCTTCAGCTTCAAAGCAGCTACTACTGGGGTGGCACTGTAGTGCCCCAGAGGTAGCAGAGGGAATCTCTTTGGGATGTCTTTGCATCAGATGCAGCAGACATCACAGTATCCTGGGCTGGTGTCGGGACAGTGCCTGGCTCCGGGGGCCTGAGGTAATAGATGATATTCTGTAAAATGCTAGTGCCTTGAATGATAAAAGCTAGGAAAGATAGCCTGAACCATTGGCTTTCCTGTGGGTCAGAGGGAAAGTGATGGAATTGTTTGATGCGAGGAGGAACAGCAGCCCATGGGAAACACTCCTTTATCCTGGATTGCCTTTGCCGGATGCTTCTGTTCACTCCTCTGGAAAGTAGGCTTAATGGAGCGGGCTTCCCATTTGCTCTAGACCACTGCAGTGTAGATGGAAAGCGAGTAACAGCCCCACTGATGGTTCTTTAAGCTCTGCTCCCTCTCTAATAGGCAGACCCCGGAAGATCCTTTGCTCCAAATGCATCAGCTGAGCCAGAGAGAGGTGGAGACACTGACGAGGGGGCTTTGATGCCTTTCTCTTTGTCACCATAAGTTCAGGTATATGGTTTTTAGTTAATTGCTAGAGTTGTGGGTATCCTGAGAAACTGCAGAACAGCAGAGACGGGGCCCTTGCCCTGTCCTCAAGTCCTTGCTAGTCCTCAGGTGTCTGAAGTTAGCGTGGAAAAGGTGAGAGAGACAGGTCTGCCCGCGGCGAGTGGAGGCCGAGCTTGCGTTAATGCGTCGTGTTCCCGTGTTGTCCCTTGCCTGCCAGCCCACTTGGGAGCCGTGCAAATCGGAATGCACCTTTCGCTCTCCAAGTACAGCACTGCAGCGCCACACTGATTGAGTGTAATCTGTGAAAAAATATTTCCTGTGGCTTTTTGCTGCGCTGTAAATTGCTTCAGCTCTTACCAGAGAGTGCTCAGATCTCCCTGGCTGTTCACAGGGATCATTCTTTGTGTAGTTCTTGCTTTGTCTTTGCCTAGCAGGTTAATTTTTAACAAGCAAGTACAGCAGCAATGAGCAGGGTTAGCTCGTTTATCTGCTCTCTGACAATGCCCTGGATTGTCAGATGGTAACAAAGTATCATTTTAAATGTAAACTATTTTATGGATTAATACTATTTTTAATACTATTTTACAACTTTGTAGATCTTTGCTCAAGATGGGAGAGTGGTTCCAATGATTATATTAGATATATGGAGCTATTCTAGAAAACAACCACAGTCTTTTCTTGCTGATTCCTTGTTAGGATGTTGACTTTACTGTTAATGATCAAATGAAGAAATGTAAAATCCTTTTATTTTACCGGTAACATGTAGTGCAGAGTTAGGATTTTCTCTCCTTTGGAAATACTTATTCCCAGCACACCAGGTGTCACAATTCATTCTGTTACAGCCCATGGTTTTGGTAAACAGAGCCTCATCACAGTCTGTGGGCAGTGCTGGCTGTGCTCGCTTTGGGCACGTCGTTGTGCTGCGCTTATACCTAGGCAGTCAAAGTAGAACTTCAGAGGCTTCTTTATGAGCATTTAGGAGTGCAGATATGACAGGAAAAGAGCAGGTTCAATCTGCTAATACTTGGTCCTGGCTCTAGCAAGGTGCTGCTTGCTTGTTTAGGCTTCCTGCCTTCACAGAAGCCGAGGTGCTTCACGAGCTGCTCCGGTCGGTGCCCTGGGGCCGGGCAGGGTCATGGAGCTGCCCTAGCGCCCGGCTGCAGCCCAGGCCGGTGCCAAGGCCGGCCTGATAAAGCCCTCGCGGCAGCTCAGAGCCTGGCCTCGCTCCTCAGCCTCTGCCACATCGATGTCAGCATCCCCGAGCAGCAGTGAGGGCTGCAGGGCAGCGAAGTAACCGAAAGGGGTGCACTTGGGGCAGGGAAGGCGAATTTGCAGCTCTCTGAATTTTTCCTGTGCTTGAAAAGGAGAACTGAATGTGTCCTTTTACTTAACATCACTTGTATCAAAAAACCCTGTTTCGTTGCCACCTGCCTTGCTAAAAGAACCATCTTTCAAGCCCCTTACAATATGCTTGAGTAAAAGTACCAGGCCTAGACCTGTAATACGTATGTCCAGTATTGAGCAAACTCATAGTAAGGAGGGAGAAAGTGGATTGGAGAGGATTCCCGTGACTTTTCACAAATGGGAGATTAAGAAAACCACAAAATTGCTAATAGAGAGGAATTGCGTCAAATATTTGCACCAAAATTGCATCAAATTGGCATCAAAAGCGACTAACTCAGTTCCAGAAGGAAACAAGGGCCATAATGGAGTTGGCGACTGGCTGATGAAACGTGGCGGTTGGCAAAGAGGGGTTAGATCATTTCTCTGGCTGGCTTTCAGGCATCCGCAGGGGTGTTTGGAGAGGATAACTCAGGCTGGCCCCATCCAGACAGACAGAAGCGAAAGGTTGTGCCTCCCTCAGAGCTCATTTAGACCCATTTGGCATCCAAGTCCAAGCGAAGGCCCCAAGGGGCTCTCGGGAAGCCCAGGCATCCTGGAGCGCTGCGGTATTGGCTGCCCGGAAAGGCCCCTTTGGGGCTGCCCCTCTGCACACGCTGCTGTTGCTGCCCTGCTGAGGTACCTGTGCAGGCCTCTTTTCCCAGACCCCTCAAACTCTTCATTGTCAGACAAAGGTGTCTCCTTGAGCAGTGGAACACAGAAACCTCTTTTCCCAAGACAGCCTTTCTCTCCACATCCTCACCTCCCTCTCAGAAAAATTTCCCTGCCTTCCTGTTCCTCATTATCCCTTCCTCCTTTTCCTCAGGGAAGAGATGCCGTGAGCTGTGATGCTCCAGAGACTCTTATGGAGCAGCCAGTGTCTGTGGCTATTCCTGGCTGTGCACTCGCTTCAGTGCAATGCACTGAAATGATCTCTGGCCTTTGCCTGCCTCCTGATTTGCCCAGAACCTGTTGATTTTAACTGTGAGAATCAAAGCAGTGACTTAGGTTGATTCACAAGGAGGACTGAACTAAGGCAGCCTTTTGCTCGCTTCCTTCTGCCCGCTCCCAGCATTTGCTTTCCTCACAGCTCAGGCGCTCAATATTGAGCCTTCAGGGAGCTGATTCAGCCTGTTAAACCATCAAAAACTTGTTCTTTCTTTACCCTGCGGTAGTTTTCTGCCAATTTAATCAGCGGAATTTGCCACAGAGTGTGTGAATAATGCCCGACTTGGCCTAAGGATCGCAAGGGGAGAGGTGCCCAGGGGTGGGTGAAAGGAGGTCAGAGCCCACCCTGAACAGCAGCAGCACCTTGTTGGCTCAGGTCGTCTCGTGACGTCTTGCCTCTGGATTGTGGCTGCTTGTAGCATCAAGATAAATGTTGAAAATTAATGGCACTGAAGATGAAGTAAACATGGTTTCTCTGTATGTGGACTTCAAATAATAGATCTATAATCTGATCAGGAAACATGCAGTTGTCTTTCAGAGAGAGTGCAGGAAGATTAATAATATTAAGCAGAAGCAACAAATAAAAAAGGTGATAAGGTGATCCCTGAGTTCTAGTTCCTGGTTCTCCCTCACCTTACAGAGAATTGTGTCTGTTGTGACTCTTCCTAGTAATCTCACCTAGTTCTACACCTCTGTGTCTTCATCCAGAAAGAAACCTTCAAACACACCCTTAGCTTTAGCACATGAATAGCTAAAATTCCAAGATGAGGAGGTGACTGACACTAATAGAGGGTCACAGGAATCCTGACAACTTTATGTGAAGACCTGTTCTCTTTTTCCAGTGTTTTTCCCATCAACACGGAGCTGATTTCCTTACAGTTCACAGGACACTCAGGCTGGCTGAAGATCAAGTCACTCAGGACACCGCTAGTGAACTTTGGTTACTGCCATCTCAGGGTTTAGTCTGTTGTGAAAAGCGGTAAATAAAAACAAAAAAATTGCTAATGTGCCTCCTGCCTCCCATTCACTGTGTTTCAGAAAATCTTCAGAAGAACTGGACATGGATAAAGTAACAGCAGCCATGGTACTAACCAGTTTATCCACCAGCCCTTTGGTTCGCAGCCCTCCTGTCCGACCCAATGGTAAGAGAGGAACATGGGGGCAGGGGCTGTGGAAGGGAGTG